>JAMWET010000180.1:1142500-1400391 GCA_024036415.1 Prochilodus magdalenae
CAGCCAGGGTTTTGACTTCAGATCAATGGTGAGACACTGTAACACAGTTTAAATGGAACATATTGATTTGTAGGAGGCTGGATATGAAAAATGCATCACCTGGAAATAGAAAGGCATTTGAGACCAAATGCTACTTGGAAGCTTTGAAATAGTGAAAACAGGAGATCCACACTTAGTCGGGAGATAGCAACTAGCCGAGGCTGATTTCAAAGCCTGTTCTCCTCTGTTACTTACTCGGGAATGGAGTATATTACTCTAGAGACACGGAGTAGGATCAACTGGCGCTTCTCTCTTTTTCTAACTCTACAAATGTCCCAGAAGTAAAGCCCGATGTGATGACTAACATACAGAAATATAAACTGTTATGGATCAAATAATAAGCCTGGTGACTCAGCCTGCTAATGACCGAGACCTGAAGACAACCCTGCCCTGCCTCCTCTACTAGACTGTAGAACAGTGTCTGCCTCTCCCACACGCTGAAGCTAATAACTGCACTACTCAGTGCTAGCTCTGCTAGCTTAAGGTTCAGCGACATGATGATGAGCTCCTCACTCACTGCTAGCCCTGCCTTCTATCTCTTCGCATGTCTAATCCAGGTAAACAAACCAGTAGGGAGCAAATTCTGAAGCAACAACACGCACAAATGTACCGTAAAATCCGGTTTTATAAACCACAGCAGTACAGTTTACACATACGAGGGTTACACTTACTGGCTGAGAGTTTCTTGCTGGTTTACCTGATTGGAGTCTCTGATAATGTTTAGACTCTATGAGTCTACGGCGGCCGCGAAGGGAAAAAAAGGCGATTCTAGTTTGAACTGTCACAGCTCGTGCTTCCTCTCCAGAAACTCATTGAATATATTTCCCAACGTTATAAAATCTAAAGCAGCTGTTAATATACGGAAATTATACAAATATACAAAAAAAACTATCGTATAAACTAAACGTATCTTAATTTCTGTTAATTTTATTGTGTGCATTATTTTAGTAGAGCAATTGCCCTTTGCAGTGTGTAAAAATGTTAACAGTCAAAAAATGATTGTAATATAAACTTTTATATGAACTTACATTGAAAGTATGTTTTGTTTATTGTAAAGGTTTATTTTCTATTTTTTTCCTTTGGGTAGATTTTGAAGTTTGGTCATTTTGATAATAATAATAATAATAATAATAATAATAATAATAATAATAATAATAATAAACATTTTGTGAAACATTTGTTAAATGTGTATATGTTTGATTTGTTGCAAAGCATAGTGTGACCCAGCAAAAACGTAACAATCTGCCTATAAATGCAGTGTATTAAAATGACATTCTTTTCAGCGTCTGATGGTTTTGTGATAATTGGCAACCCACCTGTAACCCATCCATTTCTGTGTGAAAAAGTTTGTAACTGCCTCTGTCTTTAATGTGTATATTTCATATATAAGACAGTTGAGATCATAGATGCATATATGCATATATTTCATACATAAGACAGTTGAGAACATAGATCAAGTGTACAATATAATAAATATATAAAGGTTCATTTCCCCTGTCAGTTATCTGTGTGTATTAAATTTACATATACACAAATTTTAATCTATTTCTATTCTAATCTATTTTTAAAAGCACATCATGAGCGAGAACATCAGGACTTTTATTTTGAAGTGCTTCCTCGCGCTTTTCTTTTGGAGCGATCGCTGTGTTCACGCTGCTAACAGCTGACGGACCGAACCGACTCGCTGTGTTTTAACACAAAACTATGTTCGAGCAGCGCTGAGCAACTTTCGGCGACCACACAGCTTCCACACAGAGAGAACCTCAAGCACAGCCTAGCTGTGACTGTGCTCTATCCGGTAGTGCAGGAGGAGGATGGCGGCCCGTCGCTCCTCTTCGCTGGCTCTTAGTGGAGAGGTGTCGTTGTCTTTCAGAGACGAGCTGGCGGCCACCATTCACGGAGCGTTTGAAGTGGCTGTGGAAATCGCAGTGCTGGAGATTTCCAAGCTGGTTAGCCAGGCGCTGGGGGATGTCCGAGACCAAATGCAAGAGACCCTGAAGGAAAACAAATTCCTTAAATCCAGGCTGCTGTCGGCCGAACAGGAGCTGGACACGGTGCGGAAAGGCCCAGCAGCAGCAGAGAGACTGCAGAGCGGTCAGACCGAGAGTGGAGGCGGATTCAGTCAGCATCAGAAAGCCGAGCAGAAACTAGAGCGCAGGACCTCTAAGGCCTCTCAGGAGGTCTCCGAAGAGAGCTACGAGTGCGATGAGAGGGGCTCTGACCAAATAGAGGAGTCTTTCAGAGAAATCCGGGAAGATGGACGTGTGCGTTCACACGACTTGAACCCAGACTCCAAAACGGTGTCTGTACAATACCCCGATCCAGGTACACCAGTTTACCCCAGTCCTCCTATTGTGCTGGTAGGAATTCATTTAAATGAATTAAGTTTGATGTAAGTGAAACATGATCATAACAGCAGTACAGGGAAAGGAGGAGCTTTCGACCACAGAACAGTCTTTGTTCTACTTAGAAATGCATGCCCCATTAATCTAATTTATTAATTAGTGTTTAAGTGCAATGTGCATAATGATTGCCTCTAAGATACACTACTGTCACACTGTTGAAAATGACATTACTCACGTAGCCTCTTGTGGTTTGGGGACCTTAAGCGCACGCTATTTATACCACATATAGTGAGAAGTGGCCCTAAGTCGACAGGCCTCAGTATTATTAGCAGGTTAGAATAGCAGTGATGACTTACATATGATGTACTGTCAGTAAATCGTTAATCAAAGTAATCCCTCTCCTGCCTTCACAGCTCCGCAGCATGATTCACTTACAACAGAGAAGCAGCAGCACCAACCAGAGTGCAGTCCGGATATTCAGGATGACCAGAACGAGTCACCTGCTGTGCTTAAGGAGGAACCGCTTCATGTGAAGGAAGAGAGTCTACAGTCAGATCTGGATGATCACTCTGCTGGTGATGCTGATATCGGCTCCGGCTTTAACCCTGTCTCTGATGAGGAGTTTGGTCCAGACAGACTGTCCCTAGTTCAGTCTAAACTGCTGGAGGACTGGAGGCCAGATCTGGAGCAGCCACAAATTGAGAAGATCGAGTCTCTTAATCCTGGACCCAGTCAAAGTCTTGGTAGGAGGGTCTAATATCACAGAGCTTTGATGTTTAGCTGGCTAGTAGTCGAGAGTGTTGTGAAATCCACATTCATGGATATTATGCTTGTATTATGTCATTACTGTGGTCGACTACGTAACAATACACTGTCCTGAAAATGCTACAGGTATCATAATATAACAAGGCTGAAAACAGAGTAGGAAACGTGAATACAGAATTTCTTGGCTAGAAGTCTGTGATATACACAATCCCCAAAAATGTGTGGACACCTGACCATCACCAATGTGAAATCGCTGGACACTCCGTTCCAAAACAATGGACATTAATATGACATTGGCCTCTGCTTTGCATCTGTAACTGCTGGTCTTAAATGACTTTGCACAAGATTTTGCATCGTGTCTGGGAATTTGTTCCCATTCCATCAAAAGAGCATTTGTGATGTCAGGAACTGGGTCTGTCTCTCAGCGTTCCACTTTATACCGGAGGTGTTCAGGGCGACCCTGCGTAAGCCCCTGAACCTTTTCCATGCCAGATTTGTTGAACCATGTCGTTCTGCACCTTGCTCTGTGCGTAGAGGGAAAGTCATGCTGGAACAAGAAAGGGCCGTTCCCACCTTTGCCACAAGGTTGAAAGCATATAATTGTCTAAAATGGGGCCTAGCCTAAACCCTGACAGGCCCAGACTACTGTCCTTCCTCCACCAAACTTTACTGTTAGCACTAGGCATTTCAGTAGGTAGTGTTCTCTTGCCATCCAGCAAATCCAGATTTGTTCAACAGACTTCCAGATAGTGAAGACCAGGTTGTCACTCCAGAAAGCATGTTTCCACTTCTCCAGAGTTCGTTATCTGTGTGTTTTACACAAGTACAGCCAACGCCTGCCATTGCGCATAGTAATCCACGGTTTGTGGTCTGCTGCCCGGCCATTCAAACCCATTTCATGAAGCTCCCAGTGCACAGTTCTCGAGCTAATGTTGCTTTCAGAGGCAGCTGGGAACTCAGCAGTGAAGTAGAAGAGTGGCAGCCCCGCTCTGAGTTTACTTACTGAGTTCATCTTAAAAGTTGACCGGGACAGATCTAACGGGTCAGGAGTTGTGTGGCAAGTTTGGGATGTAATGTCAGTGTTTAAATTTATTGAACTGTTCAGTATGTCCTATTCTGTTGCCAGTGCCTTTTCATTTTTCATACTTGTTGGCAATTGGTGAGGCTGGAACACCTGAACTCGGTGATCAGGAGGAGTGTCCACATACTTTTGGCTGAATGGGGTGCATCTTGTTAAATTAGTATTGCTTGTATTTATTCAAATATTTGTGTTTTTCTGAGCAAATTAGCACAATGAGCAAATAAATAGCTTTTTACATAACATTTCTCAGGTGCCTGTTTGCCATAGTCCCCCATGCTGAATGCTACCTTTATACCATTATTGATGAATGTAGTTACTTTTGGATTGTGATATATTTTATTTTCTCTTCTTCAGAAGCTTCAGATGTCATACCCTCATCTGCTGGTGGTCGTCCAGCCTTTTCTGTCTCTCTTGATGGCCTCCTCCAGGCAGTAGACAGACCTCAGCTTGCTCATCCTCAAAACTACCCTGTTCACAATAGGACAAATGTTCATTCCAATCCTCACCTGTGTAAAATCTGTGGCCACTCGTTCAATCGGTTGAGCGATCTCCGTAGACATCACAGTCAACAGCACAGGTCTAGGGCCTCTAACTCAGCTAAAGCATCCAGCTCAGGAAGGCCAGCCAAGAAGCAGTTGTTTCCACCGGGATGCAGCCCTTACCATTGCAACGAATGCGGCCGGGACTTTAACCGCATGGAGAACCTGAAGACTCACTTACGGATACACACTGGAGAACGGCCTTACGCTTGCTCTGTGTGTGGGGTGCGGTTTCGGCACTCGGGGGCACTTACACGCCACTTCCGTATCCATACTGGGGAAAAGCCTTACGTTTGCGGCCAGTGTGGAAAGCGTTTTCGGAACTGCGGTGGGCTGCGCTTCCACCAGAAGTCTCACAGTAAAGATAGACACATCTTTTTGAATTGAGCAAAGCTGTCGAGTGTTGTATGGTCGTTTTGGGGTTAGCATTATGTGGGGTGAGTTAAAGGGCTCAAAGCATTAAAATACCTTTTATTTTTTTGTTTTATTTAAAGTGTTTTATGTAGTAGACATGGTTACAGTTTTAGTATGTACTGTTCACAAGTCCTTACAAGCCACACACCAAGCTGCAAAAAGAGCCTACTTTGTGTTCATTCTGGTTGTAATGTCACAACCACATATACATGTACATATCGTTGACATTGAAGTCATAAGGAGTGCTGTTACTGCAGACAGCCTGTAGCGAATTTGTCAGAGAGGAGGATAGAGGGGACAAATGATTAAACATTGTGTTATTCCTGCCTGTCGGAAAGGCAAATGGATCACTCCAAAGGATTTGCATGTCTGAAAGAGTTTCAGACTGTGCTGAACAGCTTGTGCTGTACATTTTAGTCCTAACTGCTTCTTGAATGAGGCACAGCCAGGACAGAGGTCACTTACATTAGCAGTAATAAAAGCAGCCTGTTTAATTAGAGAGGACAGAGTTAAATAGCTGTTGTACAATTAAACGGTGGCTTCAAATGTGTGAAATAAATTACTACTGTTTTTGGTTCACAGAACCACCAAACCGTTCAAAGTGGAAACTTTAGAGGAAATTTAAAAATGCCGACAAGCATGCTTTTATCTCCATTTCGTTTCTATATGCTGTATGATTGTTATTTTAAGCATTTCATAGTTGTGTGGACAGCACTATAATTTGAGGTAAATCGGTCCCTGTGAACTTGAGAGTGTGGTACTGAAATGTTTAAGTCCAAGGCATATGAATCAACATAGCGTATATAACTGTGACTGATAGGAAGTCTGCTTTGGAAGTTTTTCTAGTTGAGCAGATGTTTTTTTACTTCTCTCAGCTGGTTCCTGTGACGGTTAGGCTGAATTGTCCCCAGTATTCATTGGAGACACCCAAATAGCCTGTTGGGTAGAATGTCAAGGGTGCTAGACTGAAACTAAAGAGTGAGCCAAAGTGCACATCTGCGGTTTGACTGAAGGTTTTTTGTTTTTGTTTTTGTTTTTTTTTCTTCTTTATTTTAAATATGAATCTGGTTCTAATTTCATGGACATCTTGATGAGTGCAGTGTTGGGTCCTGCTGTAAGTTAACTCACAATAAATGTAGTAAATTGTGAAACATTTAATGTGTGGAATGTTTTAAGGCAAGAAGATGGATCCTGATTATAATGTTCCTCTTTGCAATGTTAAGGTCCATGTATTCCATCTGCTCTTTGGAATGGATGGAATGAAGCTAAGCATGTTTTCCTATGCATGTTTGTCATTTAAGCTTTGGAGATTTTCTCCTGATACACCCAACATGCCACATCCATGTTGTTTGTAAATTCTTCACCTCATTTCTAATCAGTGTTTGTGTTTTGTTCATGTTGTTTGTTTGTGAGGGAATAAAATAGAACAATTCAGTTTTTGTGTTCGGTTCACCTCCAGATCTGATGGTGCCACACATATATAGTCTGTGTTCAGACAACTATCCGTGCTTATTGGGTAGTGATCAGATCGGATTTGTGTGTCCAGACAATAACAATATGCATGGGTTGCTGTGTTAATGACATGGGTGTCAGTAACTAGCCAGCATGTACCAGCACGTCCATCTCTCTCATTATCATTATTTGTATAAGTGACACAAAAAGATTTCTGTGGCCAGAGCGTCCAGAGAGGCGTCTGTAAACATCTGATTGGAATCACATTTCAAGTCACTCCCAAATATAATTTTAATTTTCAAACTGAAGAAGGCCATAAAGTACTGAGCAAGTCAGAGACCACCCTTCATTTATTTCATTTTTCAGTGTCTATGCTAAACAAAGCATCACACTGCTCAACATTTAGTTTGTCCTCTCTCTGTCTCTGTCACATGTCGCAGTCGTTTCAGGACTTGCTTTCAGTTTGGTCAAAAGGAAGGCAGAATTTTCCAAACCCCTCAATGATCAGTCTCAGAACATGGCAAAATTTTTTGAACCTCACCACCTGAGTAATCCCAGACACATTCTGTGATTCTGAGGTCTAGGCTCTTGGTTGGTCAGTCCATTGTTCTGAGATCACCAGCAGTTCCTTTAGTTGATGGGCATAGAGTTGTCCTCTCACAGTAAAAGGAAAAAACTATTTTCTTTGTCTTTTAATCTTTTTTTAAACCTGTTTAGCTTTACGTTAGGCAGGTGGATTATCTGATATGTTATTTCCTCAGAAATATTGGCTGAAAAATGAATCACAATTAATGGCCATATTGACTGGAAATGAAATAAATGAATGGTGAACTCTGACCTTTAGACACGGCTGTTCATCCATTTCACATAAGAACATACTGTCATACATGCAGTGCTCCAGCAGTCTTTGTCCTGCCTGCTCTTTGTACCCTAAAAGCGAGTCAAATTAACCACTGACTCCTCCTGCTGTGGTAGACGCACTCAGAACAGCAGGTAGTGAGCTCATAGCTCTAACAGCAAACTACACCCCCAACAAACACACATCTGTGTGGGCTTAAAATGTTATTTACACAGCACTAACTCAAATCCCTGCAATTCCACTATGTGATACTTTCAGCAGGAATGAATGAGGGGCGTGCATGAGGCCTAATTCTTTCAGAACACCCATGAGTCATGTTTATATATATCTGTGTGTCTATGAGATAAGCGGTGTAGTGATTTGTGTGATGTAGGGCTGCTATCAGTATTCAATACTTTTTTTTTTTTTTACAGACAGGATTATTTAGATTGTTACTTTCTGTACACATGGTAGGATGATAAGATGCTTCTTAAACTCTTTGTGGCACTAACCTAAAGGGGAATCTCCTCCCATTTTTAAACATATATAAACAAATTTATTCAGAGTGGCAGTTTGATGTGAAAGGCCCCATTCTAGAGAAACATACTGAGTCTGAATTGGTGATGTTGGTGATAGTAGCCGGATGTCCAAAGCATTCAGTTCCTTTAAAAGGAACTGAATGCTGCATTAAAAAAATTCTGCATTAAAGTATTGAGTTCTGTCTGAAGACAATGTTTAAAATCAAGATTAATGTCATGCATTGCAAGTGTCTGGAGACATCTGAATGACTGATATTTAAAAATGAGTGGAATTTGGCAAAAACTATGCTTATTGTAGTTTAGAGAGATCATTTATATGAATTAGGAATTGATCCAATTTGTGCCTAATTCAATGTATCATTTTCTTCAGCATTGATCCCATTAATATATACCACCGCCCAACAACTGTAAGATTCACATGAATCCGTCATCACACCAGGCTGTATTTAAGCCCCTCTCCTGTTCCCCCCTCTGCCCTAACACATTTCACCTCTTCCACTTCATCCCTCCATCTTCTTGAGGCAGGATGGACTGGATCTCCTACGGTAAAGTCTTTTTGTTTTGCTCACTCTTGCTTTTTATTGTCTATTTCTTCTTCAGTGCATATGCATGTAATATGTATATATATATATATATATATATATATATATATATATATATATATATATATATATATATATATATATATAATGTTTAATGAGTATCATCCTTTAGTAGTTCCCTTAGTGGACAACTCTGTTTATCTATCTATCTATCTATCTATCTGTACACTGAAGTTGAGAACAGCTACACTTTCACCTGAATGTTGCTCTTTCAGGGAAGAGGTTTTGTTACAGCAACATTATACAGGTGTGTATAAAAGTTTGAGCAACCCTGGTCAAGTTAAACATTGTGCTGATTTTCTCAGTGGAAGTTAAAATATTCTAAACAGAGAACATACCTCTGTACATTTTAGCGCACAGAAAACAAAAAAATTTAGCTGAGGAAAAACCACAGTGTGAAATGTGATTAAACTTGGCAAATAATTGGCAAATTAGGTTTGTCCCATTTTGTTCACTATTTAACATTTAACATTTGACCAGGAGTTTCCCAAGCTTTTGCATACATTAGTACATTACCTATTTACTGTACTGGAAAGGGTTCTTCTAAATGTTTGACCTTCTGAAGAAGTGGATGGTGCACACCTGTTTTAGTCAGGTTTGAAACAGAATTGTTTAGTTTTCTTGCAGAATAGGCTGAAATAATACAAAAATAAAATGATATATTTTTATATGATATACTGTCCAGAGTCGGACAGTCTGGAGGTGCCCCCTCTCACGCCCACTAGCAAAGAACTGCTCGGGCAGGCACTCCATGCCACCTTTGCTGGCTTCACCCTAGAGAGGAACCGCCTACATTTCCCTCAAGGTACCTCAGTTTCCAGCTAGCCTTATAGTTTTATAAACAAGCTTCTATAACTAATTCATGTCAACTTTGCTTTTGCCTCCTTTGTTTGGGACAGACCCCCGGTTGTGGTCAGAGTGGGAGGTCAGTTACTGGTTGGAGTGGTGCCAAGCTGAGTTTGGTTTGAAATGTCTGAATTCGGAGTTGAGGAACATGCCTGGAAGCAAACTCTGTGCTCTGGACAGAGAGACGTTCCAGGAGATGATCTCTGACTGCACTGCAGGAGAAATTCTATGGGAACATCTAGAAACTATGCATAAAGGTAAAGAGTAGAGAAACTCATAGCAGTCTACAAGGGGGCACAGTGAGACTAGCAAAAACAGATGATAGATTTATAGATGAAGTCATTAGTGTGTTAATGTCTGTAGAAGTAGTGCACAATCAGAAACAACACATACCTGGTTTGTCTAATCAGCACTTCACTATGTTAAATCCAACCTCTGCTTTTCTAATGAGCTCGAAGGTTATAGCCTATTTTTGGAAATTATGTAACATTTTTTACATTTTTTACATTACATTTTTTAAATCTACAGCACAATTTATATTTATGTTTAGTTTAACTTATTGGAAAACATAAGCATCATTTTATTCACCTCAATATGTTAAATTCAGCACCACTGGCACTGGCTGCACAACGCAGGGCTACATGCACACAGACTGCTACTATGACTGCCATTAACACAACAGCGTCACCAAAGACTGCAGTAGTGTCATGCTAGACTGTATTAGAGTGACGCAGAATGACAGCGGGTCACCTTCAGTGACGAGTCCATCTTTTGTCTTTTATCCACAAAGTTCACACACAAATTTATTGGTCCTCCTGAGGTGGAGACATCTTTAGTGATGAGTCCCGCTTTTGTATGGTAGAAACGACCAGTGTATCTGTGTGTGGAGGCACCAGGATGAAGAGTTTGTTGTTATGCTCCACCCGTCCAGAAGGCCTGGTGTTACTCCACCTCCACCCCTACCACAAAATCTGCAGGAACTGTGTGAGAATATTCAAGCTGCATGAGATGGAATATAACAGGACACCATTAGGAAACTCCATGCTGAGATGCCTGGCCTGTTGTGTTAGCAAACATTTTGGCCATACTGAGAGACACTACTTCCATAAATATTTCCCATATCAGTCTGAATTCATCATCATTTATTGTTCCTGGTAACCTTTATCTTCTTTCTGAATATCATTGTAATCCAGAACTTCCTTCTGGGTGCAACTGTTCTTTTGATGATTAGTATACCCCAGCAAAGGCATGATACTGTATTTAAACTAAGCTGTATGTTTTAGAGATTATATACGACCACCCTGTTCCTCTGGCCCTCTGTACTTCATCTCCTCTTTGCCAGTCACAACTCAGTATGGGTAAGTCCTCACTGCAAACACATTCTAAAAATATGTCATAAATGTTTTAATGCCATATAACATACATGCTACGGGTACTTATCGTCCTGCAGGCACTCTCACATTTTTGTCAATGATCTTTCTTAGATAGCTATGCTGAGAGTGGTTCACATGAAGAGAGTCCAAGCCAAACTGTGGAGGAGGTGCAACTCCTCTCACTGGAACCTGTCAGTCCAGCACGTCAGAACTGTTCACAGATGAGCCCAGAAGAAAGAAACTTCAGAGACCAAGAGCCATCAGCATCTCTCTGGCAGTTCAGAAGTATGGACAAAAATGGTACTCTCTTAATCTGACTCCATAAAATGCTGTGGCACATAGCCATATTAGTGTTTGCTTGGATTACTAATGCAGTAAATCTACCTCAACTGCAACCACTGGTTAACTTCACAACCTCTGTAAAAGAAATGTGGAGATTTGGGCACATATTAAGCAGTGTTAAGCAGTGTTAAGATGTTCAGTTGGGAGGCCCTAGCATAAGCTGATGCTGAAAATAGTTTCCAGTCTTTCAGTGCTGTTCCTGTTTACTTTGTCATCTCAGGTTGTACCATTGAAGAGGAATCGCTGGAGTGTGAAGAGCTGAGGGTAACCATGTCCACTGCATGGGTAGGCCCTCCGCATGAGGTTGAGTTACCTGAGAGGGTGGAGTTTCAACAGGGGGAGAAGTCAATGTGTGAAGAGCTCCTCTGTCCTTCAGCTCACTCTCATATAACATTTAAAGAGTTTGTTACGGAGAACGTGAACCTGAGCAGTGCAGTGGTGCCAGCTGCTGTTTTAGCAGGATACACAGGTATGAACTCCGATTATGAGTTAGCTTTAATTACAGGGCTACAGCTTTCTCTGATTAGCAGAATGGTTCTTCCTGTTCTTGGTTGCTCAGTGCCAATGCTATCCCTGCTGTTTCTTGTCTAATAGGAAGTGGACCCATTCAGCTCTGGCAGTTTTTGCTGGAGCTGCTCACGGATCGCAGCTGTCAGTCAGTCATCAGCTGGACAGGGGATGGATGGGAATTCAAACTGACAGACCCTGATGAGGTAAGGCTTTATAAGAAAGGTCCACTGTATACTACGGTATACTGGCTTTTCCTATATTCCTAATGTTTAAGTTTGAGGTAGTATGTAGACAAAGCTTCAGAACACACCATGCATGCACCATACATGCTTAGAATTCATTATGGTGTGACATCACAACTATGACGACAGTTACATACAATCATATGCAAAAGTTGGGACACTGAAGTTTTGTCTGAAGCTTTATTGAAGGTCATGAACAAAATCAAAAGAATTATGCAGGAAATGCCCTTTTGAATTTATTACACTATGTGGCAGTATGAGTTATTTAAAACGACCCTCTTGACCTTTTTTTGTGTTGGGTCACAGGTAGCTCTGCTGTGGGGACGTCGTAAGAACAAGCCTAAGATGAATTATGAAAAGCTGAGTCGAGGACTGCGCTACTATTACGATAAGAACATCATCCACAAAACCGCCGGCAAGCGCTACGTCTACCGATTTGTCTGCAACTTACAAGGCCTGCTGGGATACGAGCCGGGGGAGCTTCATGCCATGCTGGATGTCCCTGCTAGTGCTAATGAAGCCTCTGAGTAATAATGCCAGCACTTGGATAGAGGAACTATGTGTTAGATTATGGAAAATGACGGTGCTCCTGGTACAGACTCTGCTGTTGTTATTCATAGCCTAGGCTCCTTTTGAGCACATGTGCAATCATCAACAAGCTTTTACAATTTGGAACTTGACCACATTCGATGGGGTATTTTTAGAAATACCAGCAAGAAAAGCAAAATAGGATCTCCACATGTTGATTACAGACTCTTATTTATGGATTAAATTTCTGAGCCTCTTTAAAAAGCTTTAAAGCGCATTTGTGCATGTGAATATCTTGTGGATAACACCTCACCATCCATTTCACACTGCCATACCAAAAGTCATGGAATAGCAGTACATAAATTGATTATGAAGTGGTGTTACCTCTTTTTTTAGCTAGAAGCTGCTGGTCTTGATCTTTAAGCACTCGTTGATGGTAGTGCTTTCTATTATGTATTCTGCATGCAAACATGACACTGTGAATCAGGGAACGTTAAATGCCCGCACACCTTTGGAAATGGAATGTCCCGTCCATCTAAAACACATTATCATGCCTAGTACATATAATAAATTGCATTGCCTTGCCATAAGCACTGCACGCTGGCCAATATTCAGCCTTACTTACAAAATAACACTTTATAGGCATTTCCAAGTCGTCCTCTGAGGAAACACCACTTCATAAACAGTTTACATACAACTGTAATATTAAAAAAAGAGGCATTTTCAAAATGGCTGTGAATAGTCTTGATGGAGAACTCTGGATTTCTTAACTAGATTTTTTTGTTTTCTTGTTTCCTTTTATACCATTAGCATGTTACTCTTTTAACAAGATTTACAACCTCTAAAAACGACAGCAGCCTTTTACATGATGTAACATTTTATGATAAATAAACCAATAGAAACGGTCCATGTGTTGGAATTTAATCTGCATTAACTTTTTGCTCTCTTTCAGTATAGAACATTTAACTTTCTCTGGAAAACATAAGCCCTTTAACACAGTGTATTATGCATTTGAAGAATGAAACCGCAAATGGGTTCTTTAACGTGGATGATAATGTACTTTGTAAGATGAAATAAAACACAGCTCTTGGTTTTCAGGTTGTATGAATAATATAGTTGTCCAAGTATGAATATGTTGTCTATTATTCATAAATAGCATTAAAACACTAATGTGTGGAAGAAGCAGTATGGCAGAGAATTGTGTTAGTGGAATGAAAAGGATAGGCACTCTGCTGCTCGCCAGCCTGATCTTTACGCCTATGTAATAATCAAGCCTGAGTGCAGGACAAAGAAGGAGAGAGGATGAGGGAGTATGAATTAATAATAGTTCTGGACTAAAATCATGTGAGAAGAGTGAGAAGCTCCTTTATCTAAAAGTACTGTGAATATTGAGGACTGGAAGCTACAACTGTAATTTCACTATACTAATTATGTATGTTATTATCTAAGTCCATGAATCAAATGTACTTTTGATCTGCATTCAGTATTGAGAGCTTTTAGTCTGTATATTTGACTTTTTCCAAAAGAAAAGCAAAGTGGATCTTCTACGGTTTCCTGAAATAAAACAATGCTTGCTCTTTTACATTCCAGAAGTATAGTAGTAATGCTCTTCCTTACATGTTATTTTCAATGAGTGAAATGGCCAACAGGCAACAACCTTTAGATGGATACGCCCGAGTTGCATCTCTTACTGCTTAGGACGTCTGACGCGAACAGAAGTCCACATCACATCAACCATGAATACAATTAGCAAATGACAGGGGATTTAAACAACTGTATTTTCATTACCATTTTGGGTGAATATGTGTTACTCTACAGCTGCACTCAAAAAACTGCAGTCAAAGAAGTTCTATAAACACATGCAATTAATGAAATAGCCAACAAATTAAATTAGCATTATTGTAGATGTGCTTATTCCCTGTATTTTGATTAAGTATTTGTGGCATGAACAGAAACCCTAGCTGTAATGTTCAGTTTGCCACTAAATGAATTCTTGCAAAAATGTTTTTTCATTCAGCACAACAAGAATTTTCTCACTATAGTAACTTTAAATAAAATTTAAAGGAAACATCTTCTATGTACAAACACAAACACTGTATGAATTGACATTTCTTGTTATGGTGACAAGTGGAGCTTTTAAGCTTGGCTAGTTTATTTGTTTTTTCTTGATTATTAAAATGCGGCATATGTATGGAGGGATAGAGGAAAAGCTGGACACACACACTGAAACACATGGATACTGTCATTTTCTCTGCTTCTCCCTCAGTCTCACTCTTCCTCTCGCCCCTCACCCACTAGCTCTGATTTTCCACATGGTGAGTGCTCATAAGAGGAAAAGTGGCAGAAGTAATCCCAGCTCTCTGAAAGGTGTTATCAGTGGGTGTGTGCTCATAGTCACCCCACCCCCTCTTTTTCTGTCACATACACACAGTGTGTAAAATTAATACAGGGACATGTGATTCACTCAAGTCTTTTTGAGTTCAAATCTCTGTAAACAACCTGGTAAAAAGTCTAGATAAATACTGAACAACACACAAACACAACCTGCTCTGTTTACCACCATTCAAAAGCCTGGCATCACTGCTTTCAATCTTGTTCAAGACTGGTGTGAGGAGATGACATTCACCCTTGGAAATCATCACCCTTGGGAAATGACCACCCTTTTGGATCAACAGATATCACTTAACATGATTGTTATCAATATTTTTATCCACCTGTAAGATTTACACTACAGGGGTGCTTACTGAAGAGGAAGAGGTTGTTAAGTTACAGATAAAGTTGTGGGAGAATATGAAAGTTTTAGTTTCTGTTAAGTAGATTTTAAGTAAACTTTAGACTGAAGATCTACTGGATTTACTGGAGACTGACATGCTTGTAGTAGAGAATGCTCACAAAGAGCTAACAAAAGTGGCTTGATTCTAAACCTCAGCTTGAAACACTTTATGTGTATCCAAATGCAAATAAAACACTTTCCTTCTTTGTTCAACCTATTGTCAATCCAGCCCCCACCATCACCCAAGAACCCCCAACACAACTTTGCTGCAGATCCATAAATAAAATGATTTGTATAATGTGGACTCTATTCAGTAGAAGGCTGTCAAAAATGTCTGGAATATAAGATACAGGAGGAAATAAGAAATGACTATACATAGATAATTACACTACATTATTGATAGTTCGATAAGTTTTATGCTGTTCCCCCAAAACTTAACATATTTCATAAAACCTCTATGACTGCATGTGCCTAGTTATACCTTACATCCTCCAACAACCCTTTCACCCTTACGCTCCTCTCCCACAAGCATCAGACCAGTGCTGCGTAGTCCATGCTCGGTCCTATGAAATGACCACCAGAATAGACTGCACACTGCTTTACTGCACTTACCCTGCATATACCCTGGTGATTCAGTTTAATACTTTTATATAGGAACCAGTATTATTCTGTTTATACTATATATGTACACTGTGCGTATGATACAGTGTAACTGCTTGTTTCTCTGTGCATATGACATATACGCTTTAATCTTAAAGATTTAGGCAACCCTGGACAAATGACATTGACATTACTGTGCCTCTACAAAGAACACACTTCTACTATAATCTACAGTTTCTGTTTATTTGCTTAATTTGACATTGTGGAGAAAAAAAGAAGCGTAAATTGTGGCACATTTGATATTTAAGTGTCATTTCCAGTATGATAAAATATAGAAATCGTGTGCTACATTTGGCCAAAATACCAAGTCTATAAAACATGTGGCTGGAGGCTGTTTGAACTGTAGCGTACTTCTAATAACGTATCCAGACTTCAGATGATCCCATGACCTTCTATTATAGACCGTATTTATGTGATGAATTTCTGGCGTTCCGCTCTGGGTTTCTTACAGGCTGGACTTTGGTACGGATCCCCTCTTTCTGTGCACTCTGTTTCACTGTCCAGGCAGATGTAGCAGAAGCGATGAGTGCATTCAGGGCACACCACGAATTTGCTGTCCGGCTGGGGTGTGATGAGTGTGTAGCACTGAGGACAAGCCCGAAACACGGGGCAGCCCAGGACCCAACTGCCAGCGTCCATCACAGTCTCACACGCCAGCAGGGTGGCCACTACATGGCAGGAGCGGTTACTGCACTGACCAGAGCTGGCAGCATTAGGGAACACCCACGGGGCGAGGCAGGACCAGCAGAAGTGATGAGTGTGAGGACAGTGCACACAGCTGGAGAAAGGGCAGGGGCGTCCAGCGCTGTCCATAGGGCGACGCAGGAAATTCAAACAGACTGGACACTGCAGTACAGAGAGATGAGTGATTATAGTTTTACAGTTTCTGCATAATACACCACAAATACGCTTTAAGGTTGCACATTTTGTTCTCTAAAGAACAATACGTTCACACTAAATGTAACTTCTAACCCTGCTCTCACCCTAGCAGGAGTAAGACCAGCAAGCCATTGTCTCTGGGAGTCCGCAGACCAAGCAGGGTCCGACGTCCCCAGCTCCTGCTCTCTGAACTCTTTGTTCCTACCAGCTTTTCGTTCCTATTCTCAGCAGTGTGGTGAGGAGATGCTCATAGCCACCGTTTCGTCTTCTCCCAGTTTATATGATGTGTCTTTGTACATATACAAAGAAAAAGAAGTATGAAAGTAGCGGATGTTGTTGGGGTCTCTGGTGAGCTAGGTCACTCGATAGTTAGGTTAGCTAGCATGCTAACCTCCCGATCAAGCTAGCATGCACATGCATTGATTCGGCATACTCTACACAGACTTCTCACATCTTCTGATGGCTGTTCTGTTGTCGAAACCGACATAACCCACTAACTGAGTTTTATCTGATTGATATTTCGAATTAATGTAAAATAAATCAAATACATGAACAAGGAAACCGATGGGTCTCTGTGTATGTAACGTTATAACTTTGTTGGGGTACGAGGGGTGAAAGGAGAGAGGTGGGAACCCTCTACAGTAAGAGTGATTCACCTCTCTCCAAACAGATGCCCATGCCAACATAAAACAGACAACTGCGGTGTTCTCCATATCAAACAATCATGTACAGCTGTGTCAAAAACAGCATTTAAACACATCACAGCAGTTACAAATACTGTTATAAATCCAGGTTCACTTCTGATGTTGTAAATTCCCATTAAAATATATTCCACCAGAAAGAAGTGGTGCTACAGACAGACCTCCAAAACAGCTTTTTATGGCTACTGTAAAATAGGTTTACACAGTACACAATAGATTGCATGCATCCCTCATTTAAACTGGCAAAGCAGCAGTATAGTTGCATTGAGTTGTACCTCACCACCATGAATTAATTAATGCTATGTGTCATGTCAAACACGAACAGGTCTAAAAGCAAATGAGGATGCAGATACAGAGAAATTCGACCATATATTAGAAGAAACCAGCAGACTCAATCCTATAATGGGTAATGACTCTGAGCTGGCACTCGTATAGTCTAACTTTGCAGTGCTGTTTCTTCTACCTGACAGGCTGAACTCTGCTGCGACCTTGCTGTTTCCTGTGCGACCACCTATTTTTGGCAGAAATGGGGCCCTTTCACAAACAGATGTGTCACCTGTTTTTTTGTTTTTTTTACAACACACTGCTTTTTTGGCCTATTAAGTTACATGTTGCCCTGATGCACACAATAGCCACAAATTATTACGTAACCTGTCAAGAGGTGAATACGCATGAAGTAACTTTCCAGGCCTATTTGGAAATGATTGGGATATGCCTGATATATTTAAAGCCCTAGAGCTGAACCAAAAGCCTAATGTAGCAGATAATCAACTAACATTATTTGGGACTGGGACTGAAATCAACCAATTACTATTTTTGTCAAATGAGAATAATTTCAGGGAGAAAAGTCAGGCCTACTAGGTAAAAGTGGAAAATACTGGCCGCTCTAGGATACAATATATGTTTATATATTTGCCACAAGCTTCAAATGAAATGTTTTTAATACGATTCAGAATTCTGTGTTTAGTGTAGAACAGCCAAAAATTAGTTTATATAAATTTACCATTAACATCAGAATTTGAATCCGACTGGTAGCACTAGCAGAAGCTAGCATTATTGTACAGGTGTTTTATTTTGTATTTTTTGATCATGTTTTGACATTTATGGCCTGAACTGAAGTCCTAGCTGGAATAGTCACAGTTTGCCACCGATCTGGGAATCTGTCAAATACTAAAAGCAAAACAAACATTTACTGTGAATGTTTCTCCATTACAAAACAGAAGCTGGTCATGTTTGTAGAAATAAATTTATTGAATAGCACTTTATTGAACTGTGCTCATTTATTCATGTTAGATATCTTCTGTGCCTCAGCAGGAGCTTAATTTACTTAGCACAAGAAAATGAATCAATAGAATTGAATTTTGAATTAAAGCCATTTAACCCGCTCTGTTTTAGTGAGAGTACTCTGTGTCTGTGTGGGATTCACGAGGACGGTACTAAAAGCCTCCTGAGGCTAGAATCTTTGTTGTCTTTATGGGAGGCAGCGGGGGGTATCTGCAGATGAAGTCACGCATCAGCAAACATTACACACACATTTAGCATGTATGAATAAAACATCTGTCCTCGTACGGCTGATATTAGTCAGACACCCAGGCCTGAAGATAATGTGGCAGAGCTGGATTGATGTTGGCATTTCATTAACACCTCCACAATAACGTCACATTTTCCTGAGCTTCTTATTTTCTGTCAATACTGAAAGCATATCGCAATAATTTCCAAGAACACCTTCTCAGGACTGTAGTTCACTGTATATGGCTTTTTATGTCCCGAGTCTTGGAGGCTGACTCTTTCAAATCAGTCTGAAATGGATTTCTCTGGATAGGACGAACTATGTAACTCACCTTCTTGTAAACGTCCGGCAGGTCCTGTACGATGCGGTTAACCTGTGCATCCAGAATTACAGTCTGAGCCTGAGAGAGCTGAAGCTGACCTCTGACCTGAGACCAGCTCCACTGCTCCTCGCACACCGGACAGCTGAAATCCAGGCTTTTCTAGGAAGAAAAAAAAGGAAGAAAGGAAAGCCACAGTTAAGCCCCAAAATAAATGTATACCATGTTCTAATTAGAATTAATCAACCAATACATCTTTGTTGGAGTCTAAAGATTTCTTCTTAGATTATGCATGTGAGAAATACTAAGGTGCTTTGATTAGACCAAATCCAATTCTCAAGGTGGCTACTACTGATGTTTTTAAGAAAGCAGCATAAATGGAGTTCATGCATACAGTCTCAGAAACCACATACACAAGTGTTTACTTAACAACTGCTTTTTATGATGTTTGTTGGTTTGATTTTTGACCAAACCATAATTTAAAGTCATTGAGTACATGAAGAAAAGAATGAATGAATGAATAAATGATCTGAAGGGATGTAGATTATATCCAGTAATCTAATTAGAATTTTTAAGATATATATTTATTTTTTCAAGAATGCATTTATAACTTCTTAGAATAATAGTTATTTAACACTGGAAAGCCTGGGTTTTTAGCCAGCTGATTTCCTTAAGCGTTTGTCCTAGTGAAGCCTTTTATCCTTTCTTTGGTGTATGTTCACGCTTTCATGTGCCTGTAATCCTGAAAACTATTTTCTCATTACATTTTATTATTATTTTACTTTTGAAATGTAGGTCATGTTTTTCTGTTTTATTTATTTCTCTTTTTTTGGGGTGGGGTGTTTTGTCACATTTCTGAAGTCTTAATCTTAGTTACACTGTGGTAAACTACCCAACAGAACAAACACATTTGATTGTGGACAAATACTTGGTTGGACTTTGTCACAATACAAAAAAAAAAAACTAAAAAAAGTTTTTGTCTTGCTACATAATTTGTGCACAGTGGCTTTTTCTTTGTATTGTATAAATAATTCACAGAAATTTTTATATTTTTACAGTTTACATTGATATACACTGAAAGCTATTGATGCCAATAACTTGCCATCTCCTGTATCATCCCCATTCTGGAGATCCATGTTTGTTCCTCAGACACATGCATTCAAACTCACTTGCTTTAGGCGCTGATTCACCATGTTAATGAGACTTGAAGATTTGACAACATGCCCACATGGAGTCTGTGGATGGATGACAGCTCCTGGACACACAAACATTACATAATTTAACAATATGTTAATTTCCTAAACATAAATGAAATTTCAGAGACATATTATCCATATAATGAGCAATGTATTTGTTTCTTCTAGGACCTAAATGGCTATTTTGTTTAGTAGTATGATAAAAAAATGCCTTTTACTGTCCATTTCACTGTAAGGGAGGGCATCGCAATCTCCCTTCTACCTCATCTCAGAGGTGTTTTATGGGGTGAAGTTTAGGACTCTGTGCAGACCAGTAAAGTTGTTCCACACCACATTCACCCAACCATGACTGTATGGACAACTTTATAAAGTGGCCTTCCCCAAACTGTTCCTGGAACCTTACCAAGAGGCTCTAGCAACCCCATAGGATTATCTTATTTCTCCTCCACCAAACTTTACAGTTGCCACAATGCAGTCAGACAGGTAATGTTCTCCTGAGATTTTGCAAACCCAGACTCATACATCAGACTGCCAGAAAGAGTAGCGAAATTTGTCACGGTTCTGCTGCTCCAGAGTCCAGTGGCGATGCTTCACATCACTCTATTTGATGCTTGGAAATTTGTTTGGTGATGTAAGGCTTGCAGCTGCTCATCCATGAAAATCCATGCCATGAGGGTCACAGAACAGTTTTTTGGAGATGTTATTGCCAGAACAAGTTTGAAAGTGCAACTTTACATGGTCTGCAACTTTGTGGCTGAGTAGTTCCTGAACGCTTCCTCATCTCAACTCACAGCTGATCGTGGAATATCAAGGAGGGAAGAAATTTCACAACCCAATTTGCTGCAACTGTGGCATCCCATTACAGTACCACATTCAAATGTCCGTGAGTTGTTTAGAACAACACATTCTTTCACACATAGTAAATGCAGACCGCATGGCTGTGTGATTGATTTTATACAATGAGACTGAATGGAACACTTGAAGTCTATTAAGTATTATCAGTGATCTATTATATTTGTCCATATTTGGGTTATTTAGATATATTTAGGTTTGGCTGTTTCTCACAAGATAGAGAACAATCATTTGATACAGCAATGAAAAAGGCATCCTACTAGTACAAGGAACTGATCTATGTTTAATAATAAATATAATGTTTTGCTTGGTTTATGTAATATATTTAAATGCTTTTACAGAGTTTGAAATTGAATATAAAGATATAAATGTTAAAATGACCTAAGTTGAAATTTAAGTTTGAATCATCCACACAGTCAGTCTATGGAAACTGTGATGCAGGAACAGCCTCTTTTGAGGTTGTTGTTTCTTTGATGTCATAAGATTAATCACAAACATCCACCTACTCAGCCTATGACAGTTTAGATTTGCCTCTTTACAGTGTATGTAACTTATAAGGTCTCAGTCTTATAGACACAGTAACAAAAACTATGGGATAAAGAAAAGGGTCATGTGAAAAATGAATAAGAGGATATGAGACAACATAGAATATGGGCCCTTCAGTATACCTGTTAAGTTGCATTCAATTAATAATACTCATAATCTATCAAAAACAGAAAACTTACAAAACACCTCTAGTCCAACTTGTGACACCTTTGTGACCGTGGGTCATTGTGTGCTTCAGCTCTATCTAGTTGCAGACGTGCTGCTGGAATGCTAAAGTAAACACACAAGCATTGCGTTTTCAAGCCTGGCAACTACACCCACTCACCTGCCACCTGAGAAATTCCTTCCATTTCAAAAGGCGACAAACACATTCATGGGGACGACACATTTTTACTTTTGCTTAAAGTTTTTAACCTTAAAAAGAACCCTAAATATAATAATTCATAACCAAAGGACATTAAAGGACTACTTCTCATTTTGAAAGACTTCTCATTTGCAACATTATTAAAAATCTAATTGATCCAGTCATATGCTTACCTTTTGGTCCTAAACTCTCAGAACTAGGACCGGTCTTCTCCTCTCCTTGCAGGGCAGCGCTGTTGTGATCACGCCGATGTCCCAAGCGTTTATTTCTCATTTTCTCTCTTAAAACATTCTGCGTCTTTTTAAATACCATAGAAATTTTCTCCATTTCTCTCTAAGCTCCTCAGCCGAGACAAACTCGAGTGGTTAAATGGGAAAGAGCACCGCCCCTAAAGAGGCTGAAGTGAAAATAAAAGTCACACGCACCTCGCAGATCTTACTCAATAGATGAGGTACAAGAAACATTCCTTTATTGTTCCAAAGATCATGTTTCAGCTCACCCCCAGAGGACGTGTGCAACCAGTAACTGACAGAAATGTGCTCATAACAGTGTTGAGCAGAAATATGAAGACTGGATTACTGTAACATGAAATATTTCCAGATCAGAATCTGAAGACTGCGTGTGGGGGTGTGTCTCTGGGTCACTGCTGTTTCTGTTTTTCCCACTGCTCTGGCGTCAAGGTCTTCTGCTCAAAAGCATGTATCTCTTTCAGTTCATTAGCAAGGCAACTGTTCACCATCCTACAGACACAAACACAACATATTCAAGGTCAGCAAGTGGTTTAACCTATTAACCCCTTAAAGGCTTATTATATATGACGTATTATTCAGTTATCACATAGAAGACAGTGCATTCTCATAGTCATTTGCCTTATTTTGGCATTTTTCCCTCAATTTTCACCCAGTTTTGTCTTTTTAGCTAAGTCTCCCCCAGTACTCCCATACAATACCCTAACCCAGCACTGGGAGACAGCTCCAAGCTGAACATGCTTGGAGGAGAACCTTACTATCAATTTTGCTAACAGACGTCAATGCCTAGCATCATGCTAATGAGGGGAGAGAGAGAAGACCATCCTACCAGCCTATTCGACTCATGGCCACAGATGGCTGTAGCAACCTCCATAATCAAACTTGCAATCTCCCAGTAATACAGCCACTCGGGAGCCCATTCTGAACTCACATAGGTGAAGAATGTTACTCTAGGGTGGCCAACAGTTACATTTCAATTCCGAGTCTCGATATTCAGCTGTTCTCTTCGAGCTGGAAAACATGAACGCGTAGTGGTTATTTCCTCACTTTGATGTGTGACGTTTGTCAGCTCATTTCTGGTAACAGCACGTATCTGTACACCTGCTTAAAAAGCAGAGTGGGCCGTCGGAAACTGCTAAGTACAGCAGCTCAGTTTATATGATAACTATGATGGAAAGAACTTGTATCAAGCTTCTGTTTGATTAACAGTCATTTTTAATGTTTCATATTCATTCTGCAGGCACTCTGATCCAGGAGTGTTTCAGTAAGTAAAACGCCAAGAGACCAACCGATATACAAATAGGGTTCAAGCTCAGCTTTTAAAGGGTATTTCACAACATTCCACACTACTGTGTTGTTACTAACATACAAAAATACCAAACATTAAATAAAAACTTTAGTTACATAGTAACTTGAATTGGGTAAGGGGATGAGGTCAGGGTCACTTCTCTCTCATAAGTCACACTTATTAAAATTACTTTGTAATTGACTTGTGTTGTATCTTACTTCAATGGAGACACCTATTCACTTGTTCTTCCTATGGTGTTAGACCAGCCAATTTCAGAAAGATATAAACAGGTGATGATTTTTAAAAATGAACGTGTCTTTAATTTAATCAAAATGTTGCTATTGTTTTCAGTAAACATGTTTGTAAATGGAAAAAAATTGTTTATTTGATTTAGTTTAAATTTGTTTATTTGTGATGTTACTGATTTCTTATACGTATGAAGAAACTTAGCTAAAAACACTTATCACTTGCTAAATTTCCTTCTGGATCTATCTATCTATCTATCTATCTATCTATCTATCACTGCATTTGTCCACAACAAATTACCTTACGATTCCCACTCCTTTCTTGCTTGTGTTCTCCATTTTCTTTATTGGTTTAATTTTTATTTTGTCTAATGCTGTGTGTTGTCTGTGCTGTGAGACATCTCTGGGCATACTAGTGATTCCTGGACACATAGTAGCTCATTCCCCAGACCTTACACACGGCAACAATGTTCAGGGCTACACTCTGTGTCCATTATTATACGACTGTAACACAGTTCTTAGTTCTGTTCTCCCAACAGCAGAGATCTTACCTGTGCCTCTGCAACAGCGGCTTTCCTTCAAACTGAGGGGAAACTACGAGCACCTTAAAACTAGCAGCACATCTGTTTGGAGAAGTGTCTTCCACTTCCTAAAGCAGAAACGGGCAAAATATAAACACACAGCACACATGCAGGGCTGTAGACACATAAGTATCGTTACAGGCTGATGGCAGGAGTCTGACCATCCTCTTAAATACTGTGTGCTTAGCTGTGCTGCTCTCCCACATACCACGTGCACTGCGCCAATTTCGGCAATCAGTTTTTCCCGAATGAGATCTGTGGTGATCGCCATCTCCGTCCACACAGTTCACGCTTTGTTTTCAGATCCTCTTCAATCAGCAGGGATAATCAATTAACCATGAAGGTAAACCTTTGGCATGAATTTTCAGCCGTACTGCCGGGTACGTTAAGGGGGCGGGCTTTGAAATTAAAGTACTCAATGAAAACGTTGGAAATCGTTGTGACCACGCCCCTAAACATATCGAGGGCCAATCAGGTTGAGAGAGAGCTGTCCGTCCGCAAAAGCGACTGGGTCCTTACTGCCTACATGTGATTCCACTGCTTTTCCCAACACAAACTAAACCGTAGATATGAGTAAACTCAGTGATTTGGACATTATACCACACACTATAGCTATAAACACTAATATTCATGATTATGGTGGAGGTATGCTCTATTACTTGTTCCATTGCAGCACATCTGATGCAATATCCGGCAGGCGATATCTGAGGATAGCTAAGGGGTCTCAGCCGTAACCAAGCGGTTTTGTTTTCAAATTAAATGACCGCTTCAAGCGGTCAGTGGTGGTTTTAGAAATGTCTATTTTTTAGGTTATTTATTTCTTACATGTTGCGTCTCTGTGCCTGGCCAGATAACCATTTATCTTGTTAATATTAATGGAGGTACGGGTGTTAGCGAGTTGTATATTAGCTATGCTGGTTAGCGAAATATCTTGTCAACTCTGAAGACCCAGCAGATCAGCTCAGCAGTGGGTCGTAGAGGCGAATTACCCCTCACCTTCACTCGCAATGGAGCGAAAGATATAAAACAGGACTTCTACAGAGTGTAACGAGGGTCGATTACAATGGTGGTGGAGGTGGAAAGTTTCTTTGGGGTCTACATGCTGTACTGCACCAACCCGAAATTCAAGGGTCGCATCTACATCGGCTTCACTGTAAACCCTGAGCGGAGAATCGGTCAGCATAACGCAGGACGACATAAGGGGGGAGCAAAGAGAACCAGCGGCAGAGGACCATGGTAAATGCCGTAGACCACTGGTCTCCAACACGTTCCTGGAGAGCTGCCGTCCCGCAGACTCTAGGTTTATCCGCAGTGTGCCTGACCTGCTCCAGCTAAATGACCTTATTCCGAAAGTCTTGGCTGGCTGGATTAGATAGAACAGAGTTAGGAGAGGGAAGGGTCAGCATGTTCGATCCAGGCAGAAGCTAAACTCTGCAAAACGGTAGCCCTCAAGAAGGAGTGTTGGAGACCACTCACTCATCTGTCTTTTTAGTTATACATTCAATATGGATTTATTGTTGATCTGTTTTCATTGAGCACTATGTTCTTATTGCTCTGTAGGGAGATGGTCCTTATCATCCATGGGTTTCCCTCTGATATTTCAGCTCTCAGGGTAGGTTTGCATTCCCGTCAACCAGTTGTCAAACGTAATGTTCTGATTTATTTTTATTTGCTTTCACCTTCTGGGTTAATGGGTAGGTTTGACATGTTACTGTGGAAGATTAGATATATTCTAGCCCTGAAACTTTCTTTGTCTTTGCTGAGGATGTTACTACTTCACTAATATTTTAGCATAAGCATATTTTTCAGTAAGTCAGTATGTGCAAAAGTAGATACAACTGTAAAGTAATGCCAGATAATAGAGCAGGCAATTGTGTAGGCCACCTCATTTATGTGAATAATGCTGATATAATGTTATTGGGAACCTATAGTGGGCATTACAGTACCACTTCAAGGTAAATGATCCACTGGACAGTAGTGATGGACGAATCATGCAGCTTTATTCAAAACTAAATGACAAAAAGATGTCAAATAAGAGTGTTTCTTCCAGTCTTCTTCCTGGTTCTTTCCAGCTGTTCTAAAGGTTAATTTAAATTGGAAGTCATAATACACTGTCCAACTATACCATTTTCTCTCAATTGCTAGGGATAGAAAAATGAGAAGTGAAAAGTGACATTACTGGTTTATATTCTATGTAATGGTGATGGTGTAGAAGGTGATACAGGAGAGCTCAAGTAGCGTTCACAGACTGTTATTCCCTGTGTATGAGTATGTCTTCTGTGGCATCAATTTAAATCTTGGGCACTCTTCTGAAACTACAGACTTACATCACACTTTAGATTTAACATTGTTCTTTGTCACATTGCAAGAAAACCTGAAATCTGATTTGAGTATGTTGAGCATCTGTAAAAATCCAATAGGAATCACATTTCAAGCCCCTCCAAATATTGTTTAGACTATCAAATAACAATTTAGTCAGTCACTGTAAATACACTCTGCTGCTACTTTTTTAAAATTTCCTGCTGCTCGTCTCTCTATATTTTCTTTTTTATATATATTTTTATATATTTATATCTATAATATTTATTTAAGTACAGCTATCTGGCTGTAACTGGGTCCTTGAGTACTACAATTTCGTTCCACCCCATGTACCACATGTGATGCGAATGACAAAGTCTCCTTGAATCCTTGAATTTAATGTATGTGCCTATGCAAAAATTTCCTCAACAAATCCTCAGCAAAGACAAAGAAAGTTTCAATTTTGGCTATTGCCTAAACATTTAAGCTGCTATTCTCCTACCTACACCTTTATATATCTATATTGTTTACAACCACATACTCAACTGATACTGCCCTTACTCTTTGCACATGTCCTGTACACGTACTGTACTGTTTGCACACATTGTTTTTGTCTATTTGTCTTTGCAGTACCATATATATCTATATACAAATATTCTGTAACTGCACTGGAGAAGGAGCCTGACTGTTTCGTTATACTGCACAACCTTGTATTGGTATAATGACAAAGTTGGTTTGAATTTAGATATGCCAAAATTACGTTTTGGACTGTCAGTGTGAACAAGGCCATAAATGCACATAACTAAGCACTGAAACAATAGGACCACCATTAGCTGCAGGCTTCTACCCTGTGGGGACCAGCCACCAACACAAACCAGCCTTAACAATGTAAGTCCCTTTTTTCAGAGGTCACTTGCTTCAGAGGCAGTGCAGTCACTTTTCTCCACCCACTGGTTCAGGGTCACCATTGAAATAAAGCTTAGGGGCTTTATTTGAGGTTGAGGGGGAGCACTTGGCATTTGACTGTAGTTGTACAGTACCTCTACCTCCAGACCATCATAACCATCACTCTTCATTCTGCTAACAGTTCGCTAGCCGAGCATTAATTTTTTGGTGATGAGCTGCCTCTGGTGCTGCTTCTGGAACAAACCTGATCCATCACCATTACCTGAATGTCATGGCTGGAAAAAATAACAAACAGAAAAATGGCTTTTGTGCAAATAAGATTTTGTGCAAACATGGTCTAAGGCCACCACCAGTCCAACATCATTCATGAACAAGGTAAATAAACAGGACCCAGTAGAGGGACTATATTTTTATAATAAATGCAAATCCTCATTGTTGAAGAAGTGCAGACAGTTATATACTCCAAAAAGTGCACTGGGATGTAATTTGTCACAATTACAATCAAATATTGTCTAATTGCCTCATCTCTACACAACAAATATTAGACTTGCTTTTGAACTCAACCCTTGTGTTCTTGCCTCAGTTTGAGTGGGCATGGCAGCACCCACACATCTCTCGGCGACTCTCACACGTAACCCGTCGCTCTCGTAAAGAGTCCAGCCTGCAGTTCCACTGGCGCGTGGTCTCCAACATGCTGCGGGTGGCACCTTGGAGCCGTCTCCCTCTGACAGTGCGATGGCTGAGGCAAGAGTACAGACTGGATTTTGAACCTGGACTACAGCCGCCTCTGCACATCCCTTTGACCTTTGGCTGCGTCCGTGCCAAGAAGAAACAACAGCAGGAGGAGAAGGAGCAAGAGGAAAGTCGAGTGGAACATTGTCTGCTGTGTAGAGAGATGGTGAAGGTATGTTTACACCTGTTTTTAACTGTACAGTTGACCATTTGCAAAATAATTAGCAACACACCTTTTAGCCAGTCACAGATGGTTTAAAGCACTACTTCCCCCATCGATCGTAGAAAAAAAAAACTCTGACAAAACCTTTGGTAATTAACCAGCAGTGAGAGGCAGTACATAAGCTTACCTGATTATGTAAAGAGTGGTGGTGTTAAAGACTCTGTGGAACACCCAATGTGTTTAAACAAACGTCAATAGAACCATGTGTATAAGGTAAGCAAAACTTTATTCAGCTCAATTCATAGCCCATGTGTGTGTTTTAGCTGTAGCACCAGTGTTGACTCTTTGGAAAGTCACCACAACTCAAATCTTCTAGATGTGAACTCTAACATACTGTGGCTGGAATATTTCTCTGGTTTGACTTACGTGAACATTCGTTCTATTTGTGCTTTACATTAGCCTACATTAATAAACTATAAGACTACTTTAGCAACAGAACAGCAGAGTGTGCTCAAGTTGTATCAATTTTTATACTGAGAACAAATTACACCAGCATTAATGTGTTGTAACCATGCTTGTTATGCGAGTCAGGAAAAGTATACAGGTATGCTGTATAAGGCTTAGTAATGATATTTGTAAATGTGTCCTTTATTACCAATGTTTTATCATCAAAATAATTAGTCTTTTTTTTGCATCAGTGTGGCAGTAAGAATGTTCTAATATGCAGATTGGCTATTTGTTATCTGAATTGCGCATTATTAGCATTCAGGAAAGTGCAAGCCTAACTAGATGCCTTATTTCTCTCAGACAGCAGACAGACTCACTT
Source organism: Prochilodus magdalenae (assembly GCA_024036415.1). Taxonomy (NCBI): domain Eukaryota; kingdom Metazoa; phylum Chordata; class Actinopteri; order Characiformes; family Prochilodontidae; genus Prochilodus; species Prochilodus magdalenae. The sequence continues at coordinate 1,172,043 of JAMWET010000180.1, forward strand.
GCTTCCATCTCTCCTGTAAGATGGTTTGCCATCTGATTTGCTTGGCTAAATATTTCCTGAAGTCAGAGCCCACCCACCTTATTCCTGTGGAGGGGGAGTGTCCTGGCTGCCATCACTCAGTGCTGTGGGGTAATTTGATTCGCCACAAAAATGGTTGTTATGGCGATCTAGAGGAAATTGCTTCATATTCATCCCAGGTAAGTTCCTACTGTTGCTTAACCTGTAGTGTAGTTTTTGCATTTAGTTGATCTCAGTGGTTCTTAAATTTAGGCGCAACCCGAGAGGGTCCACATTTTATACCCTGTCCTTATACGTTGCAAGTTGCAGGAGCAAAAATGTTGGCTGTCTGTATGGAATTTCTGTTCCATATCTAAATGGTCAGATTAACACATGACAGATTTAACCTGTGTATCTATTCATCAACTTGACAGTTGCTTGACTTTACCCCCCTAGACGTGTCAGTCTTTTAGTTAGTCATAATTGAACATGTTTTGTTGTGAGCTAAACTTTTATTCTGCTAACTACCCCCCTAGACGTGTCAGTCTTTTATTCTGCTAACTAAGGCAAATGCAAACCAGCTCCTCTCCTAGTTAGAAGTAAACATTGCTTACTTTCAGTTTTGAAATAATGCATCATTATAAATGCAAACCAGCTCCTCTCCTAGTTAGAAGTAATGTTTAACAGCAGTTTTAGTTCACTGGTTTGGGATTAATTAGCAACCTTGGATTAAAACTAAACTATACCTTGCTTACTTTCAGTTTTGAAATAATGCATCATTATAAATGCTTTTATATGACTTTTTAATAGCCCTTGCCCCCTAACTAGAGCCACTCCATGTATTAGGTATATTGTTGTCATATTTGGAGATGTGTCACAGTGGTGGAAAACTCTAGCCTCTGGGGCCCACAAGTCCAATTTTTTTTTAACCATTGTGTTTTACAAACTTTTACAAAGTGGTGATTACACATTTTGTTGTTATTCTCCATGCGAAGTGCTATGCCATGCCATGCTTTAGTTCAAGCTGAATTTGCTTCCCTTTCAAAGGTGCCTAGTATACCAAATCCAAAATCTGGGGATGGAGCTATGGTAGTAACAGTGGCAAAAAACATAGTTAACTCAAATACAGTCAGCAAAAACACTACAGAATTGCTCTGCAAACGTGAAGCTTTTCTTTTGTTTTATGTGAGAAATCGGTTGAAACAGTCACAGGGACCATGCTTTGGATAGTTCTGGTTTAGGAGTAAATATACTGCACTGCCCAAAGGTAAAGTGGCATAACCTACGTTATCCCAGTAGTAATAAGTACTGAAGTCAGGGCCTCTTGTTATTACAACGCTTAGTTAATGGTGGTTTCTCAAGTCTACTAATTGCTATTCACACAGGGTCACTGGGCGGATGAGTTGCAACTGTGAAGAGAGTGGACAAAATATGATCGTTAAACATGAGCTGCAAATGACAGAACAGACATGTCTGGACGTGACAGGACCTTCAGTGAAGGCACAGGGATATAGTCCTGGATTTACATCGAAACATCAGATGTATCTACACCTGTTCACACATTTTTTTTTTTTTGGGATGCTCAAGATGGAAACGGCACTCTTCTGCAGTTCACAAAATACAGACCATTTAATAGTTGCTAAATTTGTTGAATTTGTGGTGCTCTCAAGATGAACTAACGCTGTTTTCTTTGGCGGAACACAGATGTGATACAAGTTGAGCCATTTTGTAGTATACCTCAGGAGACAGTGATTTTTTTAAAATAAATTATTTGTCCTTTTTTTATACTGTTGCTGTCCATAGATAAAACAATGTCTCCTAAATAGTTGCTGTACAGAAGAAGGTAAAAAAGTATTTTCTTTTAATGTACATTAATGTAAGTAGTTATTCTTTCAGGCAGTTTTGGACTATTTCTATTGTTCCATTAATCATGACATTTTCACGCAAAGTAAAAGGCATCTGCTGAGCTCAAATGATACACTTTTTTGTTGAGTACAAAATCGTGTTCTGTACATTTTTGATGAGTATCATTTTAATGCATTTGTATTGTGTACCATAAATCATGTGAAAAATATTTATTGAACAATAAAGCAGGGAATTTACATTGACACCTACTGTCTTCAGTGTTGAGAATATTTAAGTGTAATTCACACACACCCTTCCTAAAACAGTGTTGTACTCATTTTACTAATGATGGTAAGTAAAGTGCGATTTACTGAGCTGCAGTAAGAATGTATTTTTTCTTCTTTTTTTTTTGTGGTGACCAAATGGCCAAGCCCAGTGTGCGAACTTGGATGGCTTTCAAAGCGGAATGAAAGAGGTCACTATGCACTGTTCCTTCACATCTGACAAAAACAGACTATTACAACTTCCTCTGGTTCTGTTGCACACTACAAGCGGACATTGTCGGGATTCATGGAAGCGTGCTATCTGTTACTGTGTCTCGGCTAAACAAAAATATGAGGGGGGCCTCTTTTTTCAGTGATTAAAGTGTTAAAGATTCCTTAGAATGAATCACTGGGGTGAAGACTATCTTGTAGGAAGTATGTGCCATCTAACTGAAAATAATCTTTGCCACTAAAATGAACAAATATAATAGCAAAAGCATAAAATAGTGGAATTTTTAGATTAAAAAATAAAATACACTAAACTGGTATACCTGCTATCCCAGGTCTGCACTTTGTGCTGTTCCTGCTAGAAAACTAGGATGGTAGCTAAAATACCCAAATACATAGCTAAAGTAAAACTATACTTCCCAGCAACATCATTATAACTGCAAAATCATAAATACATTTTTTAAATTTGTTTTTCATTTATGTAACTTTTTGGATGTGCAGCTGTATGAGACATCTGTTGGCATATTTGAAATTACATCGGAGCATAGGTTGCTTTTAAACGTTTAGAATTATTGGTGCTTTCACAGATGTGAGAGGTTTCTCACTAACATCCTCCCCACCAACTGTACAGAGCCTGAATTTGGAACTTTACACTGGTAACAGTCTAGATGAGGTTTTCTTCTATGGTCCAGAAAACACTTCCATTATTTCCATAAGCAATCTGAAGGGTTGACTTATCAGACCGCAATCCACATTTCCACTGCGCATCAGTATAATTGGTAGCGTTTCTGGAAGCTGCAGAAGATAGATTACAATCTGGACTACAGTCTAGACTTCCACAGTGCATAGTACAGTCTTCACTTGCCTGTGTGAATGCAGCAATAGATGGTGTTCGTTGATCACGTTTTGTTAAAGGTTTTCTAAGCTGATATTCATCACAGAAAAGGTTTAATGCAGTGCTCTCTGAGGGGTCAAGGGTTTTTTTTTTCCTGGATTATCTGAACCTTCTGTTTCTCCTATCTCATCTTTTTTGGATTGTGTTACAGGCATTGATTGCATAAAGGTTACCAGGAACAATAAATGATGATGAATATAGACTGATATGGGAGATATGTATTGAACAACACATACAGAAGTAGTGTCTCTCAGTATGGCCTAACGCAACATGCCAGACGTCTTGCAATGGAGTTGTAGAGGTTCCTAATGATGTCCTGTGATAATCCATCCCATGCAACTTAAACATTTTCACAAAGTTCCTGCAGATTTGACGGTAAAGGTGGAGGTGAAGTTACACCCTGTTTTCTGGACATGTGACGCATGACAAAAGAAAGTTCATCTTGGTATTGCACTCCACCAAGATTGATAACAACCCTCATGTTAAGAGACTTTTATCATTTTCTCTTGCACCGAAACTGCCCCATAGAGGCTAAATACAGCCTGGATGTTTTAAGAAGTTCCACCACAGTTCTAGACGTTACTCAGTATTTTTAATCACAAGCTACTCAGTACTTTTGTACATAAGGCACTTTTTGGAGAGCTACTTTCATTTGACTTCATCTTATTATCCAATTAACAACACTTACTTGAGGATGAGTTAAAGTTCATGCTCCCACCACTGTGAGACAGCTTGCCTTAGCCCAGAACAGACAATCATGCAGGCTGAGTTTGTGTAAGGAATTACAGGGAAGCTGCATGTGCTTCTGGACTGTTCTGAGGGTCAGTGTTTTCTTGGCAGTAGTAGCCCTGCTTATGTCATCTCAGAGGAACTGTTTGTCTTTCCTTGTGTGAGTGAAGACACCCTGATTTTAATTTTTTTTTTTTAATTGTGTGCAACTTCCTCTCCATACATTCTGTACATTGTTAAATGGTTTGAAGGAGTTTTAGGTTTTTTACACACTATTTTTATTCTGCTTACTGTTTGTTATATAATATGCCCCAGAAACATTTGTAATGCTTCTTATTAAATTACAAACAGCATTTGAAACTTGTGTCAGAGCTATTTCTATGAATGCACAATGATGTTGACATCATACTGGCACATTCATTGCAAATCAAAAGAGCAGACTGATCAGGGGATCAGTCTTCTGTGTTATATACTTATATACTGTCTTATAATGTGTTTTTTAAAATGATTTCACTACATTTGTAGCCCTGCAGAAATAATTGAGCCCTTGTAATGAAAACAGTGTGTCGCTGCTGTCAGAACAAAACCTCATGTCTCCAAAATGAAAGCTGTACAGTAGAAGAAAAAAACATACTTGACTTTAATGTAAGTCAGTGGAACCAGATTTTTTTTCCTTCGGTCCATTCAAAATAAAATCCACACAAATATTAAGATCTTGTCAAAACTGAAGAAAAAAAACAAAACGACAAAAAAGGGGACACAAGGTTTTGTTCCGACAGCAACAACATGTGAAGTTCTTTGTAAAAATGATTTAAGCACTGTATAACAGTGTTTGGTGCATTAAAAAGAAGCGTTCACTAAAACATACAGAAAGTTTTTTATGTTAAAGGTTGAACAGAATAAAATATAAAGCAAAATAATTGATAATCCAAAAACGTAATCCATGTAGATGTAATTTTGAAGTGGTCCCAAGAACAACCTTTATTTCCAGTCAAAATATCTGTTAAATATGAAAAAGCATAAAAACTTATTTAACAGAGTAAACAAAAACTGTCTAGAAGCCTCAACAACAACTGGATATACGTCATGTATTCATTGTTTGTTCTGCCATAGTTTAGGAAACTTACTTTGCGTGTAAAGAAATCTGCAGTGATGTTTTTCTATACCTATAGAAAGTTCAGTCTTAGAGGATATAAGTGTTTTATAAGTATTATATTTATTTTTTTTAGTATATAAATATTTTTCTCATTATCCAAATAGTTACACACACACTCAGTGATTTTGGGATCTGGACTCTTGGGTGGTCAGTCTACTGATGTTTTAATAAGAGTTTCTTGATAGCTACACATCCTTTAAGACTTAACGCTTGCCTTCCCACATTGTATGGATGAAAAAAACACCCGTGGATTGTTTCAGATCAGAAGTAAAAATGAAGCTTGACTTTCTTTTCTCTTTTAAAGATAAAAGCTACTGTTTATCTAAAGTGGATCGTTTTGCTTCTCTCCCATTTTCTCTGCAACATTAGTTAAAGATTTTTTGTTTTTTTCTTTAATGTTCCCCTCTTTGTTATGCAAGTGGATTATCTCGCAAGAAATATCTTACTGTACTGCCACAATTTATAACTGCGGTTCTTCCATAACAACATAACATGAATTTGATGAGAACACATTATCAGTACCTCATTAAACTTTCCAGTAAGTGTAAACAGTGTACAGCAAAGGAATGTGAAGTACCATCATAGCCACTAAGCCCCAACAGCTACAAAACAGCTTGGTAAAAGAATAACACACAGACCACACAGCCATCCTCATAACAACTTTACTTCAAGCTAAACTGATCCAAAACCTGCTTTGCTCTTCATATCGAAATTGTTGGGCATAATGTAGCAAGCTGATGGACTAAACTTCGTCTTTGTCCTTTTATCCATTTACCTTGATTCTTCTGTACTTTTTCAGGCATTTGCCTTTTACCACCCTGGTCAAATAAGAAGTTTTAATTAATTTTTAAGTGAAAATAAGTTAACAGATTCTCTATGGAACCTCTGCCTTAAATATGGCCTTGTTGCAGTTTAAGATATTGTAAATATAATAAATCGTCAATATAAAATGCTCCATAACTTTGCATAGGCCACATGGTTATTAGTTATTTATTTTCCTAATATGTTAAATTCAAAAAACGAACAGTATTTTATTAAAATGTGCAGAAGTATTCCCTCTGTAGAGGATACTTCATTTTTGCCTTAGAAAAACAATGACACATGTTAATTGACCAGGAGGTCCCATAAGTCTGTAACTACTAATGTAATTGTTATTTCTTGTACAGTGGAGTCCAAAAGTCTGACACTACTAGTTAAAAACACTTCTATTTTGCACGCATACTTCTAATTTAACTAAGGCTTTCCATTCCAAATAACAATAAAGTAGAAATTTTAGGATTCATTTCTTAATTACTGGATTTGAATTTTAGTATTTATTTTGTTCCTATTTGGCTTAATGACAGTGTTTACTCAAGTTAATTCAGAAGACTCAAAACAAGTACACGTGAGAGTCGTCTAAACACAAGTTTCAATGAAAGACAAAAAAAGCAGGCCTTAACAGTCAGTGCCACAAAAATACTTACAGTTTGAACATTTTTAGTCAATTTTGAGTCAAACTATTCTAAATTCTAAAACTTCAGTTTTGTTTATGTGCAGTTTTAAAGTGGTCTAAGACCTCTGGACCCCACTTTATGTGAAAAAGCAATGACAATGCCAGTAAAGGAAACAGTGGCAATAACATGGTGTTATAGTGCTGACAAACAGCATCATATTGCATGATAAAAACAGAAAACAGAAAACCCACAGAAGGTTGTAAAAAGTCAACGTAATTACAGTTATAAAAATTATAATTAAAATAGTAGCAAAAAGATATGTTAGTATTATCCTCCATATCTAACTGAGTAAGCAAGGTTCTGATGAATATACAAGTATAGTTTTCCTAGCAGTAAATTAGTGATATGAGAGAAGTGAATGTCAGTAAATGCCAGTTAATCCCCCTAGTCTGACTATATGACATAAATAAACACAAATTAAGTTACTACACGTTAGTATGTAATTTGTCAGTATATTGTGTTTATATTCTAGTTCATCTGGATCGAAGTGCTCTAGTAGCTCCTACACAGTCAATTGAAGCTGTTTTTGCATGGCTTGTAGTTTCCAATAAAGACTACCATATCATGATTGAAATCCTTTGCTGCCATTTGTGATGGGTATAGACTCTAAACAATGCAACACAACACAGTTATGTGTGTATACAATTTTAACTACATTAATGACCAAAGCTTCTTACAAGTTCTACCCTATTTTAAAGCGAAATGGCCAACTCTCTCCTAATGTCTCCTGAATCTATATACTTTAACTGAAAATACAAAGTGTTTTGCCCCCTAAACAACGCTGTAGTGCATATTTGTTCACATTAGTGCATTTTGGCTCATTTTAACCACATTAGCCTACAACCCAGGTTGTTCTATTCAGGCCGGGCTTACACACAGGTACCAGAATTGCATTATATGCAATGTTACATTAGTTCTTAATGTTACACATTCCCTACATACATTTAAAAGTCTATATGTCTACAATCAATCAAGTATTTGCAGTTATGCTTATGTACTTAATATATAAAATAGATGGTTTATTAAAGAAATAGCCTTCACTGAGGAGCCGCAGGTGTGTTCACAACAATCATGGGCTGTAAGAAGAAGCATGAGCAGAAGTTAGCAAGCCATGGCATCTTGAAAAGATAAACACGATACAGAACACTGGGTGTTTTTTACTGGTTTCTTACCACGCTGGTCCAGGGCGAGCAGCAATTAACCACTTTGCAGCAGAATGCAGCTAAGGTGGCAGAGATAGCAATCTGAACTGCTTGTGCTAACGCTTCCACTCCTACCAGATGTGCATGTGCTTCCTGTAGATAAGCAGAACAAATGGTCATTTTTTGCAAATTACAAGTAGCACCCCCTTTTTTCTATGTACTGAGACAGATTGTGAGTGTTTGGGTCATTCACCGATCAGCCATAACATTAAAGCCAAATCCCAATGCTAGGAATCAGACACCACCTTAAAAATACCACACCTCTCTGTGGTGGTCCTGGGGGGGTCCTGGCCACTGAAGAAAAGGGTAAAAGGGGGCCAACAAAGTAAACTGAGAATCAGATGGAGTACAGTCTGTAATTGTAGAACTACAAGGTGCACCTGTATGGTAATTAGAGCTAATGGATAATGAATGTATAAACAAGGAGGTAGTTTTAATGATATGGCTGATCAGGGTACACAGCATACCACAGACAATTACCATAGCTCTAAAAGTCTAGTATCAAACCTATTATTTGGAGAAATTCTAGTGAAGTTTTTGTTCTAAGCATAGTACTGATTGGTCTTATTGTATGTTAATGTGAATTCAGCACAGTTAATCACAAGATTTGAAACCATTGTCTTGAGAACTGGTTAGGCCTCTCTTTATGATTTTAGAGGAGTTAGCTCATTAATAGATAGTTCTTGGTATCACTTGGAAATCATACAATTATTGTGAGGTTACAAGGTTCCTTTTTTGGCTTTTACTTTTTTGTGTGTGATGCCCCTCGAGGTAATTTCAGCAGGAAACAATGTAAATATTTATAGCTATGCTGATGACAGTAACACATTCCATTTCCATTTCTTCTCAAGATCACCCTGTTCATATTCCAAGTGTTGATACTGGATCGGGATCATGTCTTGTGCTGCAATACTATAAACGGTGGGATTGAAGTACTCTTACCGCCATTCTATTACATATGTCCACTGTTGCATTGTCATTGTGATACTCCCAGCACACGTCAAAGTGACGGATGTCGATCATTAACCCTGTACTGATAATGAAGCAGATCACTGACACTGCACACATCACAATCTGCATTCCCAAACAGGCCTTCAGCTGTTAGAAAACAAAAGCACACACACACATGCATATTTAAGACATGGCTAAGAAATAACATATACTGCTGTAAATGTACTTGTTTTATAGGGCTATTGTTTTATAGACTTTTGATGTTTGTTTGGTTGCATGTACCAAAGGCAGATGTAATACATGTTCCCCTGATTTGTACGTGACTTTTTGTTTCTTTATGCTGGTTTTGAAGGTATATACATAAAAGTTTTCTGTTCTGATTGGCTGCAATAATACTAGTGCTTGAGTTGCAGCTTTGCAGCACGTGCTTCTAAAACAACACCACTTCTGCATTGTGCCTCATTCAAAAAGAAGTCCAGGCTGAAATGCTTTTTATAACTTCACAGTGAATGGGTGGAGCTGAACTGTTGCAAAGTACATAAATGTGTTGGTTACTGTGACATCAGCTAAACAAAACAGGCCATTTGTAATATGGACCCTATGGTTTGAGTAGTGAATGGTACATTTTAAATCGATGCTTACTTTAGGAAGTTGAAGATTCTGTGCAGCAATTGCCACGGAACCAGATATTAAGCCCTTACAGAAAGTAAATAAGCACATAGTCTAATCAAAATAACATTCCAACCATTATTGACATATGATGTATGATTGTTAGGTAACCGGTAATACTTACAAGTGAAGAAAGGCTACAGATGACAATATGTGCCCCCCAGGCCCATTCATTTTCTTGCATAACTACAAGTATGATACTTATGACAAAGAGACTCAGCATAATCTGTGTTACCTGTGGAAAACACAAACACACTAATATCTACATTTGTTGCGTGATGAAACTGAACAAAACATTCAAATTAAAGGTAAAGTAGTGAACTTTGGCGGCAAGCTTTGTCAACAAACCCCTAAAGCTTTGGGCTCCGCCTCTAGGTACTTCTGTTCTTGATAGGGTTTTTTATGAAAGGTGACCTCCACTAGTGCTCCTCTTTCACTTGGAACATTGTGGTTTTGGGGTCCAGCACAATGGTCAGCCGAGTCAATAATCTCCAGTTCCCCTTCCCCTGTGAGGAACCAAATCAAAGTATTAAAGTACCAAAAATTACATTCAAATCACCCAGCGGACTGGAATAGGGTAATCTGATAACACTATACTGTAAAGACTTGTTGTATCTCTAAGTGCAATGTACAGTGAGGAAAATAAGTATTTGAACACCCTGCGACTTTGCAAGTTCTCCCACTTAGAAATCATTGAGGGGTCTGAAATTTTCATCTTAGGTGTATGTCCACTGTGAGAGACATAATCTAAAATAAAAAATTCGGAAATCATGATGTATGATTTTTTAATAATTTATTTGTGTGTTACTGCTGTAAATAAGTATTTGAACACCTGTGAATATCAATGTTAATATTTGTTACAGTAGCCTTTGTTTGCATTTACAGAGGTCAAACGCTTCCCGTAGTTCTTCACCAGGTCTGCACACACTGCAGCAGGGATTTTGGCCCATTCCTCCACACAGATCTCCTCCAGATCAGCCAGGTTTCTGGGCTGTCGCTGAGGAACAAACCACAGAGTTTGCAGCTTTGTCTCCCTCTCAAAGAGTTTTTCTATAGGGTTTTAGGTCTGGAGACTGGCTAGGCCACTCCAAGAACCTTGATATGCTTCTTACGGGAGCCTACTCCTTGGTTTATCCTGGGCTGTGTGCTTTGGGTGGCATTGTCATGTTGGAAGACCCAGCCACGACCCCATCTTCAATGCTTTAAACTGAGGGAAGGAGGAATTGTTCCTCCAAAATCTCGCAAGACATGGCCCCGGTCATCCTCTCCTTGTTTACAGTGCTGTCGTCCTGTCCCATGTGCAGAGAAACAGCCCAACAGCATAGTTTCAGCTTCCCCATATAGCTTTACAGTAGGGATCTAGCGTTTTGGGATGGTACTCTCATCTCTTCATCCTCCAAAACACGGACCGAGTTAGAATTATGACCATCTGAACCACAGAACTTTCTCCCATGACTCCTCTGGATCATCCAAATGGTCATGGGAAAACTTAAGACGGGCCTGGACGTGTGCTTGATTTAAGAAGGGGAACCTTCCGTGCCATGCATGACTTTAAACTATGACGTCTTAGTGTATTACCCACAGTAACCTTGGAAACAGTGGTGCCAGCTCTCTTCAGGTCATTGACCAGCTCCTCCCGTGTAGTTCTGGGCTGATTACTCATCTTTCTTAGGATCATTGATAGGCTATTGATACGCCACGAGGTGAGATCTTGCGTGGAGCCCCAGTTCGAGGGAGATTGACAGTCATGTTTAGCTTTTTCCATTTTCTAATAATTGCTCCAACAGTTGGTCTTTTTCACCAAGCTGCTTGGCAATTGCCCCGTAGCCCTTTCCAGCCTTGTGGAGGTCAACAATTTTGTCTCTGGTGTCTTTGGACAGCTCTTTGGTCTTAGCCACGTTAGTAGTTGGAGTCTTACTGATTGTGTGGGGTGGACGGGTGTCTTTATGCAGCTAACAACCAACAGGTGCTTCTAATTTAGAATAATAAGTGGAGTGGAGGTGGAGTTTTTAGAGGCGGACTAACAGGTCTTTGAGGGCCAGGATTTTTGCTGATTGGCAGGTGTTCAAATACTTATTTGCAGCAGTAACACACAAATAAATGATTAAAAAATCATACATCGTGATTTCTGGATATATATTTTTTTAGATTATGTCTCCCACAGTGGGCATGCACCTAAGATGAACATTTCAGACCCCTCTATGATTTCTAAGTGGGAGAACTTGCAAAGTCGCTGGGTGCTCAAATACTTATTTTCCTCACTGTATATACTTTAGATAGATAGATAGATAGATAGATAGATAGATAGATAGATAGATAGATAGATAGATAGATAGATTTACATATTAATAAATTCCTATATATATCACTCATGTGAATAAGTTACACTTCAACAGTAACTTCAATTCTGCTTCAGAACAGTGTGAAAAGCAACAAGTGAAGGTCCTGTAGTTGTTACAGTGTGTGTGTGTGTGTGTGTGTGTGTGTGTGTGTGTTAGGTGGGTGGGGGTTGTGGAAGAGGACAGTACAGTGCGCAGTGCAGGGCTGAGTAGCTGTCTGTGGCTCCAGCACTGCTAGTCGTCTCCCTCTGAGTCTCTGTAAGTGGTTACTGCCTGTGCCCCTCAGAGAGGCGTGAACAAGCGAGTTATCAAACTCACTCAAAGTAATCTGAACTGCGCTGGATCCTCGTACTTTACAAGTGATAAACGACGCTGTCAGAGTCCTGTGAGCTGTGAGTCTGAGTTAAAGCTGTTTAGCAGACTCTGAGCTAATCTGCTGCGAACTGTTTGCACAGTGAGAGCGAGAAAGAGTTGAGTAACGGTCCAGTGGTAATAACAGGTCTAATCCAGACTGCGCGCAGCCTGCATGTAGTCTGTTCCTACTCACTCTTCGACCGACATAACAAGAGTTGGAGATCATATTCAGACCCCCGATAGCCTACCTGTCATCCCCGCTGCTCCTGTCCGCTGAGATCGGTTATTTTACTGGTTGGAAAAGGAGAGAGGCGTCGTGTCCGCTGGCAGTGGATCTGTGGTGTTTTTGAGTTTTCCCGTTATTCAGTCCCGCCCCCACTCCGAGAAATTTGACCCCGACAAACATCTGGAAAGCCACAGCTGTGGTGTTCTAACATGGCCTCAGTTCACTGTCAGCTCGACCGCTCCTACATTAAACATGTACAAAAGCCCACGATGGAGAGAGTTAAGAGGGAGGAGCAGTTCGTAGTTGGGTGTAAGGAGGTGTAGGAGGGTGTAGTGGGGTGTAGCTGGATGTAATTTGGGCCTAGAGTGAATAGAACAAAACAGACCCATTTCTACTGGTCTGTTCATCACAGCATTTCAACACAACACAAAGGTTAACCGGGGTTTTTAAACTACACCAGAATCATCAAGGATGGAGGTTTTTGAGTGACATAGTCGATACTTAGAATAATTTTATATAATATAAAATTAGTATTTAGACCTTTTATCATATGTACCCAGTTAATGAATAAATAATACACTCACAATAAAAATACAGTAAATAATAAATAATTAAAAAACACCCAGAATAAAGTGTCAGATTATGATAAATCTACACTGATATGGGCAATACAAGTACAACTCCGTCGGCATGGAGTTGTAGCGGTTCCATAATGGTGTCTTGTAATAATCCATCCCATGCAGTTTGAATATTCTCACACAGTTCCTGCAGATTTTGTAGTAGGGGTGGAGGTGGAGTGACACCAGGCCTTCTGGACGTGTGACACATGACAACAAAGCCGTTCATCTTGGCGCTGATCACGTTGCCTCCGCACACAGATTTGTTGGTGGTCACCAAGGCAAACGCAGCACTTGTCACTTGCCCGCTGCCATTCAGAGTGTCTCAATCACAGTCTGGTACCACACCATTGCAGTCTTTGGCAACGTTGATGTGGTGCTGGCGCTAAACAGGATGACTCATGGTGGGCATCACTGAATGCCCACAGTCGTGGCTGTTGGGTCAGTCAGGTACAGTGATAAGGCCCATTAAGTCACATGTGCAGCCGAGCGTTGAAACTTGAATCGTTTACATGTTTTACAATGTCAAACCTACCCACCAAGTTTCATCCCTGTTGTTTCATTTCTTCTGGGTGCAACAATTTATGTGATCATCAGAAGTAAATCGATGCTTGCTTATAAATAACTTTTCTGCCTGGTTTGCCTTCAACACGCTTGTTAGACTGACTCTTCCTCTAAAGAGGAAGTTAGGCCACAGCGCTAAAACCTCAGTAGACTGATAAATCAGTGTGATGAGCCAGTTAGAGTGAGAATGTTCAGACTCTTTTATTTTTATTTAATAAAGTTGCAGTGCTTATATCCCCTTTTGATTTATACACATGCTATCTTTAGACTTTGGACTTATAAATATAAACAAAACCTATTTATAAGTGTAAACAAAGAAAGGATTAACAAAACTGACAAAGAAATATTCAGGCACTGCATGTATAAATATGTATATATCTGAATAATATTAGCACTGAGCTTCAAAATATCTAGGGTTCAAAACATCCAGGTCTCCCACCTGCAGTGGGTCTGAGGGGCTTCCCTCTAAATGAGTTTGTCTAGTTTCTTCCTGTCTGCTGTAGAGATGCAGCTGCCCCAGCATACCACCACTATATCAAAGAACGTCTTCAGGCGTGACCCCCACACTCCACAGTCTCTGGAGTAGGTAGAGTCTGCTTTAACTTTTTTCTGTAGAGTGCAATAGTGTTAACTGACCAGTTTGTTGTTTAGGTGAACACCCAGGTACATATAAGAGTCCACCCTCTCAGTGTCCAGTCTGTGGATGTTTACTGTTGGCAGGGTGTGTCTGCACATGCGTAAATCCACCACTAGTTCTTTGGTCTTCCCTGTATTTGTCTGGAGGTGGTTCTGCAGACAATAGTCCACAAAGTCCTTAATGAGTCCACTGTACTCGCTGACCTCGTCATTAGTTATGAGTCTGATGATCGCTGACTCATCAGAGAACTTATCAGACACACAGTCCCATGCCCTCACATACTGTGGTTGATTGGTGAGGTAGTCCAGAATCCAAGTGGACAGATGACTGTCCACTCCAGCATCTACCCATTTGGCCCCTCAGAAGTCCTGGCTGTATGGTGTTCAAAGCACCAGAGAAATCAAAGAAGGTGATTCTCACATTGTTCCGAGGTTTCTCCGGGTCTTTGATTGAGACTGAAGTGGACTCCCTATTCTCCAGCGTCTTTATCATTTCATTCTGTTCCATTCCACCTTAAATGCTGCAGCGTGTACAGGTGCCAAAATGTAACATTTAAGGTGGAACAGAACTTTCACAAAACATGCTGGCGAGGAAGTCTGAAAATCTGCAGTTACTGAGTCAGTAGAGCGTTTCACCTCAGCAGTCAGTGACTCCCCTCTATATGCTTATGTGGTCTGCCACTTCAGGGTTGAGTTGCTGTGGTTTCTATATGCTTTCACTTTTCAATAATACCACTCAAAGTTGATCATGAAATATCTACGAAGGAAAGAAGTCTCACAGTCTGACTTGTTGAAACTGTGGAGTCCTGTAACAGTACCGCACTCAAATTCAGTCAACTCTTTCGACAACCTGCTGTCTCTCAAAGGTTTGCAAAGACAGACTGCAGGCCAGGTGCTTGATTTCATACACCACTGACAATAGAACTGAATGAAATGCCCAAAAACTGATTAAGAGGTCACAATTCTTTTGTGCATGTAATGTATATAGTGTAATAATGGACAATGTAAGACAGTACATATAACATATAAACTATGATATTAATGGACAATGATAGAAAATGTCAGTAATGGACAGAGTTTTAGAACAACAGAATAGGTATTACACTGAAACTGTATTTATGTTGTATGTGAAAAGGCAGGGCTTAGATAGTTGGCGCTCTCCAAGCCACCAGGTGGAGCGCTCAGTGTTAATAACACGTGATGGCTGCAGGAGAACCCTGCTCCGAGTCTTCCTAGAACTCCAGCAGCTACAGGATTAAAGGGAAGTCATTGTCCACTTGCCAGGAACTAGCTGCCTTGACCTGCAAACCTGGCTCACAGCTGTGAGTGTAGTTGCCAAGCAAAGATCAGTTGGCACAGTTCTGTAATAAATAAATAAATGAATAAATAAATAAACACTGCCATTTTCTCCAGGTAAGGCCATTATATATAACCACAATATTGGCCTGTTTGTTCAGAGAAGTGTAGCAGGTCTTAGATTTCCTCTTCACCAGTTTGTAGTAGGTCCATCATAAGGACAAATGACCATTTTAAAATTCTAGTGTCACATAATGTGATTGTGATATGCCTTCAATATGTTAATGATGTTAATAAGGACCCACAGAGCGTATATATATATTGTATGAACATGTGTTTCATGTCCAGATCATATCTGGATACACTTTGGCCAGATTCCAATTACACTTTCCCCAAAACATTGTGTAAACAACAAATTAACACGTGTCAAGCCCCTCATTTTAGGAGCTAATCAATAATTGGACAAACTAACAATCATAAATGAAATTGTTGTTTTTAACACTTTCTCATTAAAATCTTTGCTATCAATGAGTACATGAGGTCTAAAATCCAGACTGTGTTTCCTCCCTAGTGATGTTCTGCCTAGTCTTTACCACAGCTGTCTTCAGTTCCTGCTTGTTTATCATTTACAGTAAGTGAAATTCATTAGTTACAGAACATCACACCATTTTGTCTCGAAAATACAAAAAAATGTGTGTGTGTGTCAGTACACATTGAATTCTTATGAAGTGACTCTAGAAAGAGAAAGGACCACACAACAAAACCATATATTTATTTTATATTCCCTTTATTCCTTTACAGTTCAGCTTGTTAGAGGTGCCCTAATTGTGTTGTCATCCATGATTGAAAAAAAGGTACCCATTAAGCAAATAAAGGCTCACTGGACTCAGCTAGGCTGCTTTCAAGGAACGGGCATAACACATTCAAGCTAAACTAGGCTATAAGTAAACTGGCATATTCTAAAAAAATTACAGATTAAAAGTAGATGCTAGATTTACACTGCATGTGTTCAAAAAAAACACAGCTGCTGTCAATTCTGCTAAAGATATATCCAACCTGCTGTGAGAAAAATGAAAAGTAATAGCAACAACAGCAAATTCTATGGCAACATGGAAAAAACATAGAATGTTAAAAGTCCTCCACCCAACTGTACATTTAGTATATGCTCTTAACTATGAAGGTACCATAAGAGATTCTTCACACTTTTACAGTTCTTTTAAAAAGCATTTTAAAGAATCAGACATTCCATATACATTTTTAGATGTACCTTACAACCATGCAAAGAACCACACAGAAACCTTATTTTTTAAGAGTATATGCTAAATCATAAAATCATCCTGCAAGACAGATTTAAGGCAATAACAGCATATACCTTTAACAGTTTCTATACAAACACCAAAGCCTGTACTTTATCTGATCAACATTTCTTTCTTTCTTTCCTAATTCAGTACTTGAGTGGAGATACATGTCTAGAAAAGATTATGCATATTGTTGCAGACCAAACAAACAAACAAACAAACAAACAAACAAACAAAGTTGTAAAATTTTTCCCTTTCTTTACTTTTTTTCGTTTTGGGGCATTTCTACTGGTCCATTAATCATTATATTTTTTCTGTTTGTATTTGTTGAATTTAACATATAGAAAAAAATAAATCATATATTACACCCTGTGCAAAAATAATGGCACTTTATTTCTATTGCATTAAAACCTGCTGCTAAGAAAGTTCTATTATCTGCAGAACAATAGAAGATGTGTTACCCTATAAATCATCATTTGTAATTTGATGAATGTTTTTTTACTTGTTGGCTTTTGGAACAGTCATAATATCATTAATGCCCAGTGATTTGAAAGGTTGCCAGATTGTATTTCAGATCATTTCTGTTTCTACTCTATTTCTGTAATGAGACACACCTTATAGGTGATACTGGGTGTAAATGTCTTTGGCTAATGAGGGAGATTTTTAAGTCTCACTACTGAACTACAAACAGTCTTCCAATTTCTTCTTAGATTTCTTTCCTCAAAAATATCATGTATTGTAGAAGTTTTTTGCGTATGATTTCACAATTTTAGCGGATGTACAGTTTGTAGACGATGCCTGCATTAATGCATGTCAGAAATCAGGCATTAACAGAAAACCTCCCTTGTCTTACCTGTTTAACAAACACAATTCTACCTGATTCTAACTGTATAGTGCTTGTTTTGAGTGCCATTAATGATGATGGTGTCCTCTTTTGTCAATTGATGGAGTCTCTCAGAGACTCTGGTACCCGTCTGTTCTCTTTCTCCTGCTGATAAGGTAAGCTATGACCACGATGATGATGAGGATGAGCAGGACCACGCCTACAGCTATGGCCACACTGTAGTTAGGCTGGTCAGCCTTGCACAGGTCAACTGCAGCAGACAAATGGTTGGAGACCTGATTAGTCAAATCCTTCTGGACACTGACATTTAATTTGGCAAACAAATAGAAATAAAACGGCAATAAAACACCAATAATATACAAAAGTATGTTCCAAAGGATGTTCCCTGTAGAGAATGTGTTTACATATTTTCACTTGGAAAATCAGCACAGCATGACGTATGATGGTGGGGTGGTTTCCAACCTACTTATTCTATGAACTTGCATTTATTTTTACACAGGCACTTATTGGAACTGCAAAGTCAATATTCCAAATTCTGCTGTAAGAAATTTGGATTAGAGTAATATGTGATGTTAGCTTAACTCAAAAGGAAGACAGTCAGCATTAAACCATTTTAAGAACAACTTTTTTGCAACTTTTCAGTATAAAAAGCTGTCTAGAAAACAACTGTCAAGCGACCAGGGGTGCCTCTTTTAATTATGGTTAAAATTAAAATATAATACTCAGACATGGCACAGTCACTAGCATGCAGGAGGAGTCAACTTTGTGCAGGAGTCTGCAGCAGAATGACAGGGTTCAATGCAAAACCTAACGTCTGATCAAACCGGAAAGGCCAGATAATAACAGGCTGAGAGGTGTGACAGTGACTCGGCAGCCTAATGTAATACCGAGTTGCACAAACAGACATCACTGCTCAAGAAACTGATCTACCAGCATGATGAGAAGGTTTGAGTGTGTAGAAATACAGACGTGTTTGACCTTCTCGGTTTATATCCAGTGAAGCACAAGTTTCACTGACTTTCAAGGACACTGAAATCAGAAACCCATCAACATAAACAAGAACCTAACATGGCAGCAAAAAAGCTTAGCCAAGCATTACAAAGGAGAGCTGAGGCTAAATGGCTATGCAGGAAGGTTTTAGCTGGAGGTACTTACTGAATGTATCTAGTATAAGAACTTATTTTCATTTTTACACCACTTAAGTAGTAAGTCATTCTTTGTTGTGCTATGTTTAAAATGGGTTAAATGAGATGTGGTTACAAAAACATCAGTACCATGGAAATTCCAGTGTCCCTTTTTTCTTAGCATCACAAGATTTCTCTGTTACTCACGTGCTTTGGGGTTTTCACTTGTCATTTTGGCTTTGTTTGGCCTCCTACAATTAAGCTTTGTCTCAGTCTCAGTCATGACTACAAAACTACTGAGATAAATACACAGACTTTTTGTCCATAAATGTATATTTTACTGTATTTACATTTTGCATATAGACGTGCTCATGCCTTATGTTTATACTACATCTATTCATGCAAGAGGCTCATTTTGGTAGCATTTGAAATGGCAGGGCTCCAACTCTACATTTTCCAGGTTAATAGGCCCTTATGTCCACTGCCTTCCCAGTAGATGTAAAAACACTCTTCAGAGTAATTCTTAATGTTTTTTTGCAACATTAATTTATCCTTATTATTCAGATCTTCATCTGAAGTCTTTCATTAATTATCTCTGATTAGTTATTTGCTTTAATATTGTTCATTATTACTTTCATTGTTAATCTATTCATTGCAACTAATTTAAAATCTATATCATTTTCAGAGTGATTAGTTTACCTTTATTTTCAATAACAAAGCCAACTAAATGTCATATGACCAGCAGTGTTGAAAATTGGATGCACACTAAATGTGGTGCTATTTGTGGGATGCTTACAACTTGAGGACCTCCTTTGTAATCCAGACACCTAAAGCTGCTTTGGGGAGGGCTAAATATCTCGCTATTTTGGATTTGGAAATCTCAGCAGACCAAATGT
Source organism: Prochilodus magdalenae (assembly GCA_024036415.1). Taxonomy (NCBI): domain Eukaryota; kingdom Metazoa; phylum Chordata; class Actinopteri; order Characiformes; family Prochilodontidae; genus Prochilodus; species Prochilodus magdalenae. The sequence goes on from JAMWET010000180.1 coordinate 1,191,665, forward strand.
GAGGGTAGATGTTGTTGCATAAATCTTGTATGTCCCAAAACACAACTATATGTTCTTTTTATATGCAAAAAAATAACTACACTTCAAAGATCCAGTGTGACAAGTCTAATGAGACAAAACATGCTAACGGCTAATCTAAGTGTTTTAATGGACTGCTACTAAAAATCATTTCTGACTAGTGAAATGATGTAACACTGAAACATGTAACATCTGGTATTAGGGTGATTTAAAGGTGTAAATCATAACTGATATAAAATATATGACATCAATGCAATTATTAATAAAAATTTAAAGCCATTAAATTCTAAGATAAAACTCATAAAATCTAGTTTATTCACTTGAAAATGATAAACACATTAATAAAATGTAGTGCATGACTTCTTCCAGTGTAATGGGCAGCAACTGAAAATGTTTCGACTTTACCAGCCATCGCTGCTCTTCCAGTAAGGACCATATCACTGGCGCTGAGCTACAGTGTACTGCTCTAGAGTACTCACCCGGGCCAAACTGCTGGTTGCTGCTGAAGTCGAAGGCTTGAATCCTCTGCTGACTGAAATCTAGACTAACACCCTCACCCAGAAAGACGGACTCTGACTTGCAGGAGTAGGAGTGACCTGCCTCCATACTGAACAGCTGCACCGACTTATTCGTTTTGGTGAAATTGTACTGGACTGCAAAAGAAGAAAAGAAACAAAATTAGAAAATACAATCTTTATACATATTGTAGGCCTTTATGGTAAGACGACACGCTGAGTAGAGTATGCGTGGGTCTTCAGCATCAAACAGATCACTTTATCAAACTGTACGTGTTTTAGCATGCCTGTTCGAGTCAAATGTCTTATAAACATCTTCCAAAAAGAAAACCGCAGCCTGAACTACATTTATAATCCACAGGAATAAATGTGTTGCAACGTAGCCCAATGCTGCACCCACTGATTTTTAAAAGGAATTTTTCTGCAACAAACTAAACAAAACAGCTACTCAGTGCCGCTAATCCACTATCCATATGTATTAGTGTGTTTTCAAATATACAGCACAGTTTAATGGGATTATGATAATACTGATAACCCTGATTCTGTTGGTTACAATTATTGTGACATGAAGATTTTCAAATTGTTAATGTGTGTACTATATATATATATATATATACAATGGTGATTTCCTTATCTCAAACAATTTATTGAAACATAAGCCAACCACAATAGTGGCTATGCCCCAACAAAAAATGCCAATGTCTCAATAACTTTTCATGTGCCCTTGAGTATCAATTACAGCTTGACAACCACGTCTCATGCTGTTCACAAGTCAACTTATTGTCTGCTAAGACATGGCATCCCAACCTTCTTGAAAGGAATGCTCTCAGGTCATTGATGTTCTGGCGTACAGAGTTACGAGCCTTTACACAGCAACTCAAATGATCCCCTAGGTGTTCTATGGGATTCATGTCTGGAGAAAGTGCAGGCCACGCCATTTGAGGTTCCCCAGTCTCCAGCAGCCATGCCCTAATGATGCCACCTCGATAAGATGGAGCATTTTTGTCCATGAGTATAAAATTAAGCCTGTGTTGTTCATGCAGAGGCACAATGACTGGATTATTCTAGTAGTATGGGCTTGTCACTGTACCATTAACAAAGTGTAGGGCAGTTCTGTATTGACTAGACACCTGTAACATCACCACCAGCATAGCGCTCTCCATGATGTCTCCAACATTAAACAGCACTAAGGCCCACTGGTCCCTTGTCCAGCGTAAATGCTTCCTGGCCCATGCAAGACGACGACGCCTGTGCCTGGTGATGTGGTCAGGTACCCTTGCAGGTCGTCTAGCAGGCAGACCACACTGATGTGAACGGTTTTAAATGGTCTGATGTGACACTTGGGTGCCTCTCAACGCCCTTAAATGTGCCTGGAGTTGTGAATGTCCACTTCTATTCCTTTCTGTGACTTTTCCAGTCTCCCTGTATCTTTGTTGTAACCTGCTGATGACACTTTGTGATACTCTAAGCTCAGTGGCCACTTCTGTCTGAAAACATCCAGTTTGAAGCCTTGCAATGGCAAGGTACTGTTAATCAATTGTTAGGCATTGCCTTAGTTTCATGATGTCAAAATGTGAACAGCATGATCAGGAGGATTGTTTAAAAACCAATTCTAATTGCACCAGGAAATGTATTGGTCAATTCATGGATTAAACACCTGTTGTGAATTAAGATATTATAAGATAAGATAACACTTTATTGATCCCAAAGGAAATTGCAGTCACACAGTTCTGTACTTATTGCACAAATAAGACATACATTATTACAATAAAAAGAGCAGAGGTTACAGAAGAGCTATCAATCACAAAATGACATAAATTAAAATAACAGAAGAGTCTATGTGCATATAAGAGTGTTTTGTGAAGTATGTACATACATTAATCAGAATAAATAAATAGAACTGAATTAAGGAGATTTGTCTATGTACATAAATGTGCATGTATAAGACATAATATATATAGTGCATGCCTATAACATAATAAATAGAAAAGCATGTACAGATATTAACGGAGCAGCATAAGTAATATTGCACTTAGGGATGTGAGGTAGTAAGGATTATATATAAAGTGACAATTGACAGGTCAGATAAAATGATATATATTTTGCCTTTAGCCTTTTGCCTTCATATATATATATGGTTGTTTTGCCTATCAGGAGCAGATTTGCCATCATTTTTTTTGTATTGATTAGATAAACAAGGCCTACTAAAAGTGAGCTTTGGAAAAAAAAAACTCATTGACACACATAAAATTAATGACCTTGTTTATGTAATATGTATTTATATTATTTTTATTAAACAGCTTTTTAATTCAGAATTTCCCAGGTGCCTAAAACGTTTGCACAATACAGTATATTATTTCTTGCGTGCATCTGCACTGGAGCTGTAAATAAAATGAACAATCCTACAGATTTACTTTTAAATGACGGCTGAAATTACAGTGCATATCTTTATATGTGGGGGTTTTACTGTCGTTTATTGTAGCATTGTGTGCCTGCCCTTTTCCACAGATGGCCAGGAGTTACTATATATGTGTCGTTAAACTGGCTAAACTGCATCACATTGTTTATTTAGAAAGCACGGTTCCTCATACTTCCTCCAGTCATAGCATAGACCCAAATACTACAGGAAGCACCCCCCCATAAAAATCAGTATGGTTACTGTTAAAATACAGCTGTAGGCAAAAGCTTGGGCACCTTTGATCAAAATGCAGGTTTTTGATTTATTTTCAGTGATTATAAACGATAAGAATTTAATATGTGTTCTGCATGTTTGAATGCACAATTACTAAGCATGAAATGTGGCCTGTGCAAAAGTTATGGCACTGTTTACATTTTAGGTGAATGGACTGCAGGCGAACAGCATATTTAGTTTGCTTCCTGTAGCAAATGTGTTATTTTTGTTTGGAAAACACGTTCAGTTGTTGCTGTAGCCATAGCTCTAACTTTGTTTAAATTATTACCTTCAAGCAGTTATTACTTCTAAATCAGCCCTCATAAACAAGCAACTACATCAATCTTGGTTACTTGTTAACCTGTAAGACAAGGAGACTAAATTGTTTTGAACACTTCGACCTCATTGCACAGTTGGTTTATACTGTATTTGCCTCTATGAAGCAAAGTTCACATCATCATAAAACCAAGCAGAATATAGAAGGTGATAGGTAATGGCATCACTGATATTTATTTGCTCAACTTTATGAGATCAAAGGCCTTGGCAGCATATTGTGATCCATTAACATGTTACCATTACGTGCAGTCAAGGTCTCTGAGCACTGTGAAAAATCAAAAGCTATTGACAGCTATTAAAGGTGGTAAAAATGGAAATGTAGTGTTATGAGTTTAAGCATATATGTAAAGATTGGAATCTGTGCAGAACAAATAAAAATCACAAATAAAAACGTTGAACCACATGTTCTCAGTTAATAATGCTCACATGTCTTGTTTATTACTGTATTATAAGACTACTATTTTGCTTAAGGAAGCACAAGGACCTCTGTTCTGAGGTATTTTTTTTTATTATCTTCAGCCAAATTAATGTCAGCAGTGCAGTTACACCTCTGTAAAATTTAGATGCTACAAATGGACCCATATCTTAAATTCAGAACCTAAAATCATACTGAGCCGGTATTATTACACCAATATTGATTTTTAGCTATGGTGCCACTGACTTAACTGCAATGTATTACTCATTTGCAAATTACTAATTCCTTCTTTGGGTTCTGTATAGGCCCTAAAAACAGTGAAACCCTTTTTAGTACTATATAGAATAAATCATCCAAAGCATTAAAAATTACACAAATCAGGAGAACAAGAAAAATATATAAATGCTTAAATGGTTCTTCTGCATGACGGAGAACCTCCTTGGCTTTGAACATTTCTATAACTGTACTCCGTTGCCTTGTTAAATGGTTCCTCTCCATGATAAAGAACATCCTTACTGCTCTATATGTCATTGTTACAGGTTAAAGAACCCTTTCTTACTGTACAGAACTCTTTTTGCTAAGACTGTAGCAGTCGACACGGGTTCTTTAACTTTATTAGGTACCATCTGGTATCATCTCTATCCAATACCACATATATCATTGACATGATACCATTTTTCATTTCTTCAAATGGAAAGAAAGACTGAAACTGTGAGGCCTACCTCCAGACTTGAAGACATAGTTCAAGTTGATGGCCACATTGTTGACATAGACTTTATTGGTGGTGCCATTCTGGTAAAAAAAAAACAAGGATATGGAAACGATCACAAAACACACAAAGACTCACACACACACACTAAGATTCAGTATATGACTTATGAATCAGAAGATGATGCATATCTGAAAGACACCATATGACATGTGACTAAGGCCTGTTCATGGGAGACACTGTATGGCTATAAGATAGATAGATAGATAGATAGATAGATAGGCAATAGATATAAGGCCTGATCTTGATAGTGGGATGTGTGATTTTTAAAGAATGAGGCATGAAGAGAAATTCAAGAAAATCTTTGCTATAAAATCAAAAGAATAAGGCGATCTAACAGGTTTGTGTGTTTTTAAAGAATGAAAGACCTTTGTTAAAATCTGAGTACATTAACAGAACACTATAGCAGATGCATTGCTCACCATAAGCATAAGCAAACGGCATTACAGACCGTCCTTACCTATGCATATAGCCCTATATCAGTGCATGGAGTATCACAAGCACAATGCCATACACCATCTGCACACAATCGGTTTCTGGGAGGTAGCTTAGGTGCTTATGAGTGAGAGAATAAATAGCATTTTTATCTGCCTACTTCCTCTTCAGGGGCTAAAGTTCCTTTTTTTATTTTACAGCATCAACTGATCTACATCTACAGTGTTAAATGCACATATGGTAGTATAACAAAGCCTAGTTTAACCACATCAGCTGTGGGCAATCAAAATCGCTTAACAGAATAGCAATGGTGAGAAAACACTTGCGCTTGGCAAGCATAGTTATATAATGTAGAAAGATATATTCTGTTCCTGAACACACCACTGTAAATATATATGACACTGTGTCATCCTAGATATTGCAAACTCTTTGAATATGCCATTCTGTACATGATTATCTGTAAATAAGTCTTATCTGTATCCAAAACGTGCTCTGTCTTACCTTCTCAAAGCTCAAAGAGATAGATCCCTCTTTCAATGTCATTTTAATTGAAGAGGTATTGGCTTTACAGCTCCCGGTAACCTTGACAGCGTTTGGCTGAACGATGTATTTGCCATCAGCCTAGATGGATGAATTTGAAATATAAACAGTCAGTAAAAAGGTGCACTGATTTTAAAAGTGAACATAATTTCACATTCTAATAATCACACTTTACGTTTGACATGAAATATCATTACTAGCCTGTTTTGTTAATGCATTTACAAAATGTCACGGTAGGGTCAGTGTGCTGTTTTGAAAGTAGGGCACACGTTATGACACATTCCTGTTATCTCTGCAAGCTGTTATCACCAGATCACCAGGGTAGGTGAGCTCCTTACATGAGAGTTGTTCACGGAGACCTGGAGAATCGTCTGGACCATAATACACAGATTGTTTCCATCCTTGATGGTGTAGTTCCCTATGGTAAGGTTGGTGGGTGGCGTTGGTTCAGGTTTTTGAGTGGTGGTAGGCACGGTGTGAGGGGTTGTTGTGTTGGCGGTTGTGGCATTATGAGTCGTTGGGGCAATGGTGGTGGCGTTGGTGTGAGCCGTCGTGTTGTGAGAAGCAGTGGTGGTCGTAACATTGGCGTGAGGAGTCGTTGTGTTCTGAGAAATGGTGGTGGTGGTGGCGTTAGCTGTAGTGGTAATGATTGTGGTATTTGTTGTTGGTTGGCTTGTGCTGCCAAACCTAGCAGGAGGCGCCACGGTGGCAGGAGGTTTATTTTCCTGTGCTGAAGCAAGAGCTGAGGAGAGAAGGACAGAAATGTGATTCAGTTACAGGTACAGCTTTCTCTCACTGCATATAAAGTGAAAATGCAAATTAAACACCTCTGCAGGTACACACACGCACCAATCAGAGCCCTTTTTATCTGTCATGTGATACTAATTTGCATATCCAAAATAAATAGTAGAATATACAGAGCCTTTATTTAAAACTATCCACGTGTATATTCAAATATTACATTTGTTAATGTGGAAACTGAAATACTTAAGGTTTGTTATATATGGCCCAGCCTACTGAATTAGTTTAAACTGTGGCACCACGATAAATAAATCAAAAAAATTAAAAACAAATTAATAAAGAACAAAATGATAATACCTTAGATATTTACAAGTATACTGCTATTTGATCTATTTAACCCCAATACATTAATACAGAGAGAAACAAGCTGAGCAAAGGGAATTTAGTATATATATATATATATAGACTAAATTCCCTTTGCTCAGCTTGTATATTATATATATATATATATATATATAGTTAAATATAAAAAAATCATAATTTAATAAATTATTTCTTTTCCCGGAGTCCAAAATTAAATTTCTGTCCTAAATTTTCAAACTGACTTGCACTTTTCATTAAATATCTTTCAACAACTTTAAAATCGAAAATTACACTTTCATTTACAAAAGAAAATTCATGTCAGGCAAAAAGTTTAGTCCATGGGCAGAGCCTTATTTAAGCCATGCCCCCATTGCATTTAAGAGCAGGAAGTGAGAATACATCTATGTCCCTCATGGCCAGAGGGTGAGCAGTTAGATCCCACGGTTTAAAAGAACAACACTGTAACATTAATTAATAATTGTCACTAAAAACATATATTTTCTGCAATTAAGTTACAGGTTTTTTATGTGTTTTAATTTTAAAAAACTACAACTTTACAACTCTTTGAAGTTGTGTTAGCTAGTCATGTACTGGCTAGTATATTAAGGATCTGCTTAATATAAGCTTAAATTAATAATACCTAATCATTTGGTTAAAAAAAAGTAATGTTCAATAAAGTAATTAAATAAAATAGACGTAAATGATGTACAGGGTCACCCAGAGCGAAGGGAATTTAGTCTACAGTAAATGTCAGTGACTAATCTAAATTCCCTAACATACAATACTATTGTATATTAGTACTACAGTTGTAATTAATATAAAATGAAAGTTTTTCTATGACTTGGAAGAGATGTGTTTAAAGTGATCATGTTGCTACTAATCCACACCTCCACAGAGGTTTTAAAATGCTTCCCTACATTTCCACACACAATATAAACAAACTCATTTAGAGTAGTTTGGTTTATAATGCTCAGTTCTAGAAAAACTTGCAGAGTCAGAATTGTTCACAGTGCTAGTGATAAGAACATGTCTGAGGAGTTTAATGGCTGTAAACACTCCCTCTTAGAAAGTTGTTATTGCTGCGTGATGTCATTGTTTTATGATAGTCCTGACCTATTTTTCTTCGTACTTAGTGGAGCATAGAGGGTGCTGTAGGGCAGAACCTACCACACGTTTCAGATATGTCACTATTTGACCATTATCACCATCACATACAGAAACTCATGTAGGTTAACTCCAGGTTTTGGACGGCAAATAACATGCCTACATGTATTGTGTTGTAGGCATGGTGACACCTGCGTCCTATCACCATCTCTTTAAAGTAATCAGAGTCTATGAGTTTCACTGCAACGATCCAGTTTACAATTAAACCACTCAGAGCAACGGTGTTCACATTTTACAGACTGATTTATACATAGGTATGAGTATTTTTAAAGAACGGTGTACTTCCCCTCAAACTAATCAGTAGGAAGTTGAAAAGTAGTCAAAAGTGGAGCCATGTTACAGGTGTCTGGAATGGGGAAGCTATAGATGATTCCAGAAAGGCCGAGAAGGGTGAACATTAAGGATGATATCAACACCTTCACATGTAAAAAGTGGAAGATGACTTATCAAGAGCTCATTACAGGCAAATATTTATACTTTAATTACATAGTTATTAATATGACAAGTCAGTCCAAACTTTTGTTTGCTACCAGCGTTGATAGCTGTGTTTATTAGCCTTTACTTGAGGAGGTCTAGGGTACACACAAATACACACAGATTTTGTCCTTAAACATCAGCAAAAACCCCAAACAGACAAAAAACTTCAGTCACGTGACACCAGAGAAACCCGGAAAAACCGGAAAATCAGTCTAACGGTCTGTTTCTATATTACCTGCACACAATATTACATACACACCCATGTTCATATTGACATGAGAGATATAGACACACATTATATCCATACATGATTTATTTGACGGACTGCGGCTCTTCATAGCGTCGCTGCTCAGTCACGTGAACACGCTGCACATGATCTATATGGAAATCCACTTGACTGGGCCTGCTGTTCGTGAACGCGCTTAAATCAAGCACGAGAAACAGAAATACCCTTATGCTAATGACCAATCCGGGTACTGTTATAGTAATAAATAATTATTACTATTATTATTAAATATTATTAAGCCTAAATGTGGGATCCTGAAGCTAATTTTACACATAATAAACTCTCTCTCTCTCTCTCTCTCTCTCTCTCTCTCTCTCTCTCTCTCTCTCTCTCTCTCTCTCTCTCTCTCTCTCTCTCTCTCTCTCTCTCTCTCTCTTTCTTTCTCTCGCTCTCTCTTTCTCTTTTTGCACTGTTCGCAAGACCCCTTCTCAGGAAACTGAAACTGCCCCCCCCACGCGCTTGAACTGCTGTATGCAGAGCGAGGTGATTACACCATTAAGCTTCAGGCGCAGGTTCACTGCCAGCAGTCTTACTACAGCATTTGGTGGTGGGAAAATACTTCACTCTGTCTCAAACCCCTACACAGCTGTCAGAGTCAGTTCTACCGCAGCAATCTGCTCTAACTTCGTTATACCGGAACACTGTAACCCACCGAGCGTCTTTTCCTCCCTTCTGTTGGCAGTCGGAGAGTAAACTCGTCCTTACCTGCAGCGAGGATGAAGGTAGCCACCAGTAGGCTTATTGATGTGCCTTTCATCTCTACCATGGTCTCTTGTACTAGATCTCCTCCGTTCACTGGCTGAAACAAAGCTGGCGCAGGAATTGCCCAGAGATGCTGGATGTGAACCTACAGGCGGCCGCGCTCTCTGCTGAACTGACAGAAACGAAACTTGAGGGAGTAAGGAAGTACGGCAGGTCACATTACTGACAGGACTTGCCCAATCTGAGAGCAGCTGCAGCCTACTGACCTGACATAACTGCATTAATGGAATAACAGCAGGCTGTTTGTCATGGTGTCGAGGAAGTGGCTTAAAAATACTGGGCTAAGAAAACAGGGAACTGTTGGTTTGTAGGTAGCCGACGTGCTTTTACACCCAGATTTAGCACCTCGGTTTTCAGAGGGGGCGACATTGCCTTTCTCTTTCACTCTAGTTCTGTTCTTCTGAAGTCATGAGGGTAAGATATATCATTATATATTAGTTAGTCAATACTTAATGTAAAGTCATACCTGTGCTGCCTACAGGGCTCCTGCAGAGCAACTTCAGCCAGCAGACAGGGGGCTGTCCAGGAAAAGTTTATAGTCCCCCGTAGAATGTACTTGCAACAGTCCCTACAGGAAGTTTCATGATTTTTTCCCAACATTTCTGGAGAAGTAAAGGTTAAGGAGGTGAACAGGTGATCCCGAGTGGTTTAGAGAAACTTCTGCCTAGGAACTGTTCACAGTGGCAGTGGTGGGAACCACAGTTCAAGGCCTTTAAACTCAACCCCACAGAAAGTTAGCACAGAAATGATTAGGAATGGGTTGCCTGATTCCTGAGACTGTTCAGATTTGTTTGTTTATTTATTTATTTATTTATTTATTATTATTATTATTATTATTATTATTTCCATCTTAATATTATAAGGAGTTTACAATCTGTTTAATTCCATTTTAAATCTCTTTAGACTCTTTGTTGGCTTAACTAAGCATACATTCTTCAGGTTTTGACATCATTTGAAAGTATAGTCCTTTACATTGTGTGTACATTTTATGATGAGTAGACCAAACAACATGGCCCAAAAAAATATGCATGCAAACTGGTTACACTGACTTGCATTAAAAGTAAAGTAAGTTTTTCTCTTCTCCTGTAAAGTTATCATTTCGACAATATAAGGTTTTGTTCCAACAGCAGTGATATAATAGCTGCACGTTTCTTGTGCTATTCAGGCAGAATGATCTTACTTTAAACTACAGTGCCAGGAAGGGTACTGTCCAGATAAAGGTTAATCCCCAAGACTGAAGGTCCTTAACACACGACTGTGCTTACAAAGTGTGTTTAAAGGGTACAATAAATTCAGTTTCCAAGGGTAAAGACCCACATTCACACCTCTTCATAACTTAAATCAAAGAAAAATAAATAAATAAAAACCTGAAGGTCAAGACTGAAGGGTGTACAGTGTCAATACGACTCTATAGTACATATAAACGCAATGGAGGATGGTACAGTTATGTTCACTGTGGTACAACTGGTACAATTACATTCAAATTCTAAACAGCCCAGTGACCCAATCAGAATGCTGAATAGCACTTTGTTTTCTCAGAGTGGACTGCACAAGCAGAAGCAGGTTTGAGCTACTTACTTTCTACTTCTATCATCATAAAAAAGAAAGCAAACGAGCACCAAACAAGCTCTTTGAACAGGTCATTTAATGTAGGATACAAATTGTGTAATATCAGCACATCTCTTGGCTAAAGAACCAAACTAAAAGACAGCAAGTCTTTACATGCAGCTGACAGACGCGTCTGAGTGAGGTAAAATTCCCAGCACTTTTGTTTTTCAGTGAATGGTCTGGGTCATTTATGCAGCAGTACTAAAGCACATGGCAGGAAGCTGTTCGATGATGACTCTTTTTGTGAGACATTCATGTGACAAGAAACAGGAAAACCTGGTTTTCCTACCACACACACACGCGCACACACTCGCACACACACACACAGTATTTGTAATCGTGTATTGTTTAAAAGAGTTTGACTAAAAAACCACGAGCACTCTAATCACTCGCTTATAGGTGGAAATTAGAGCCACCTATGTCTTGTCATACTGCACCATCTGAAGTAATTCAGAGCTGAGATCAGTAGTTTCAGTATAACCTCAGAGTCTTGTGACCGATAGAGGAAACTGGGGTAGCTTAAGATGAATGTTCTCACTGCTGACAAAGTGTCTTTGCTGGTTTAACCTCATTGTATGGAGTTACTTCTTCAGTGATCATGACTAATCTAAATGTCTGTTGGTTTAAGGAAACATTCCAGCATTTCTCTGCTTAATCTCTAGCTGACATATCTGCCCAGAAAATCACGTCAACAAAAAGAGAAGATGAATAGAGTTAAATTGAAACACATCTGTGATAAAAAATTTTTTTTTAAAAACTAGTGGGCATCTGCTGAATTCCTGAGCAGGAAACCACTTGGATCCCAATTTGATTGCTGTTAAAATAGGCTTTTACTGTATGTGGCATTCATGTGTGACATATACTCATGTATACAGTCACAGGTCATTCATGTATACAGTCACAATTTTAAACCTTTAGTCATGATATTCAGCAACTCAGCAACTACTCCCTGACTATCTGCAAGGGAGTTCATAGTCAATAGGTTTGTAAAAATGACTGATGTTACGGTACAGATACTGCAGACACTGGAACGGCCCTTTAAATGACTTCTACATCTACCTCAAAGTCCTCTTATCTGACCCTATTCAACCCCAGTTACTCCTCTTCCTCACTGCTGCTGGACTCCCCAAACATTTGGTCCTCCTGTTTCTCTCTGCTTGCTGTGAAGACTCCCTGCTGGTGGAGAGTCATGCTGATGAGGATGGGGGTGTCACTGAAACCCACAAGGAGACTGCTGTTCTCACTGCTCAGTACAGATACACACTGGATTCTGGAGTCCGGCGTAAACACAGACAGAACCGTCCCTGCGTCCAGGTCCCACATGCTCACTTCATCTGCAGGAACATCAATGGTTACATATCATTTATACCAGGCATAGCAATCTGCACAGTAGCCTGTCAGCTAATTTTTGCACAGCAGTAGCCGTACTTCAGCAACCGAAAGCCACATGGCAATACACTGACAATATATTCTAAATATGCATGTATATGTGTTTATACCCATGTGCAGTTAGCATTATCAAAGCTCAAAGTGGCTTAATTGAGTTCTTAAACCTGTACTGCTCTGGCTGCACCACTTGACTTACCACCTGACGCTTTAGACTAATTTTAAGTTAAAGCAACACATACTTAAACACTACTAAGAATCTTTGCCCTTGGAACTAGGTTTCTACTTACATTTTTTTAAATAAATAAACATTTTTATGATGTGATGTCATACTACTTGAGAGTAAATTGACCTATTTTAACTTTTAAATGAATACTTTTTCCTAAATTTGTAAAACTGACCATGGTATTGCAGCATAAAGGTCACTTGCGGCCTTCTTTATGTTGTAGTATCCCGGACCTTCTTTGGTGAAAGTATGCCAAAATAAAGGTTCTTTGTTTTTGGTTGTACCACCTGACATTTGAGGAAGTAAGAACTTTCTGATAAAGTTTTATGGTGAGTTGTGTACTTTTAACTTTAACTTTTATTGTTGTAATTTGATAGTTTTGAATCATAAAATTATGACAAACCATGTACGGTTATTTCATATTCCTAAATTACTGTAAACTGTTTATTTCATCACTATATTAAGCTGTAAAATGTATATTGTATAATTTGTTGCTTTACTGATGTAATTTTCCAGGAGAAGGAAATTGTTATAAAGTCTGTGTTCTTGGCTAAGTCAGGTTCCTGCTTGATCATGTATGGTTACCAGTAAACCTTACTAAAAGTGAAAGTAACTAGCACTGCTTGTTTAATAGTTTGTATTCAGTGTTCGTTGGAACTGCTTTGGTAAGCCATTTCATGCTTGTTCCATCTTAATGGGAAATCCCATGGATTTTTAAAGTGTTCCTTATAATTAAATGGTTAAGTAACAGTAGTGTAGACTTGCCAAATCATAATTATTTGCAGTGGTGGCAATAGGAACCTGATATTTAACACTGCCTGATGTCTGTATGTATAATAATTTTGAGGACAGATGGATGGATGGATGGAAAAAATTGATTTTTGGCAGTGATGTACATGTAGCATGTAAGACACAAAAAAAATCCCAAAATAAAAGTTGATCATTATTAGCATTAATAAATAAACTTAAATAAATGTCTATATTTGCATTGTATATATCGTGACTCCTGGTTACCATCACCATCACTGTAAAGACAATCCAAATTGGTAAACTTCTATAAAATTAACCATTTCACTTTCAACCACACTGAATGACATTGTTTACAACTCACAGACTGAATTGTGCAGATTGACGCAGTGTTCCTATAATACCTGTATCATTAGTGTGCAATGGCAGTAGATTCAAATTTGCTTCGTAAAGTACAGATTTTCAAATGTAGTCATTTCTGAAGTGAATTGGAAGTCACAGGATTTGATGCTCTTTCAAGTACATAGAGATGCATTTAGAGTACTGTTCAAAATAGCTGATGATATTAAAATCTGTGTGCTACATCTGTATCATCTTTCATAAATTGTGTTCATGCTTATCTGGAAGCAAAGTCAGCTTTTGCTTTAACAAGTATCTACATTTGAGTCCAAAGTGCAGAGACAATTTTAGAAACTCATAAGCCTACTGCTGTAGGTCAGTCTTTATCTCAGCGAAAGCTCATTTCTCTCCAGCACAGGCGTGTCCTTATAATACCTGCTAGCAGAATGGCTTTGGACCCTGCATCAGTGACAAACAACTGGCTGGACACGTCTAGCTTCAGCCCCCCGTATCCAGAGATAGTTTTGTGCTTTCTCCTGAAAGGCTCCCACACCTTCAGTCTGCGGAATAACAAATCAGAGAGGTATAACAAACTTATAGCCTGATATTAGATTAGGCATTTACTATACACTCAACTCTCTCTATCTGAAAGTATATGGTGTGCCTCAGTTTTTAGAGAACAAAGCTGTGGAGTCACAAATGACTTGTGGTTAACACCATAAATCACAAGTGTAATGTCACCATTAATGCTGTAGAGGGAAGTAACGAGAAGCTGAAATGTCAAACACATTGGTGTCTTAGCTCGGGGGTCTTTCTGTTAGTGTGTTACTGAAGAGTACAGTTTACATTGAAGCTGAGCACTGAGGAAAACTGTAGCTGGCACATACTTGTTACATTTTGCAATGCCAAAGGCGATTCTGCTGGCATCACTGGTGATGGCCACGCAACAAATTCCAGGCTCATTTTTCAGTCTCTTTTGTACCTGGAACAACAAAATAACAGTACTTTTAAAAGGACAGACCACAAATCTCAGCAGTTATTCTAGCTTCCATCCTTTACAAGTGCAATTTCAGTTTCTTAAAGAAATCTGCAGGGATATTTCTGCAACTTTCAGATAAAGAAGTTGTGTATACAAATAATCTAATGATTACTGATTGAGGTCTGGTCTCTGGGGTGGTCAGTTAATTGTTCTGAGAACACCAGTGGCTTCTTCCTTTGTTGTTCATTTTCTTTTCTTCAGAAGAGACAGGAAGGGAAATGCATTTGTATAGCCTTTTACAACAGAAGTCGTCACGAAACAGCTTTACAGAAAATCTAGCTTCAGGCCTCCAGTGAGCAAATTAAAGGTGAAAGTGACAAAGAAAAACCCCCTCATAGCAAGAGGAAGAAACCTCGAGAGGAACCAAGACTCAAAAGGGGAACCCATCCTCTTTAGGTTGACACTGGATAGAAAGACATGCACATGAACGAAAAGAGATACTTATATGCAATACTGAATAGCTGATAACTGTCAGTGTGAGAGTAACAATGAGAAACAGACCTGAAGGTCAGCATGAACTGTTACCAGTGAAACCAGTGACCACTGTAAGTAGTTTGTCACAGTAAAAACCATGAACCTCAACTCCTGCTAGAAGACTCTGCTGATAGTCTATTGAAAAGAATAAGAGGACGCCATGTAGAATCGCAGCTACAGCTTTAGAGAGTCCCTTTCATGTTTTTATGAACTTGGTGGCGATATAATACTGGTTGGATAATGTAGAAAGAGAAAAGAATCCTTCTCAAAATGTTCTACCATAACACATATTTATTGGCAGCTTCGTGCATTAAACTCCAGTGAACTTTCTTTTCCACCTGCATTAAACCTATATGACTGAGGTCAGCTTCTTATATGCTAGTTTCTGTTCACCTCTTTCCTTCCTACCTTAAATGGTGCAGCTGTTACATTCGGGCAGCTGGGGTGTGCTAAAAATAAAAACTGCTTTTTTTCCAATTTAAGGTGGAACAGGTTTAAGGTGGAACAGGTTTGGTAGGAAATCACTATGCTTGTTTATCTTTTTTCCTTTTTTTGTGAGCAGTTTTGCTAAATGGAGGAAATTTGCACAAAAAGCAAAAAAATCAGACCAGGCACTGAGTCAGCGCTAGAAACCCTGATGGCCACCCTAGCCTCTTTTAAGGTGAAGTGGGGCAGGGGGGGTTCAGTAGGTTGGAGCCTGCAACCTCACCCTAGAGGTTACACTCTGCTCCTTTTTTGGCTGTTTTGACTGAAAATTCCTTAAATTAAAAGATGGACCTTTACATGGTATACGGTATGTTCTGAAAACACAGGGAAAAAAATGAAATACAAGTTTTACTAACATTAATACATTTGTATAAATATAGATACTGTTATATCTTAATTTATTCATAGAAAGAATTAGAGTAGAGCACTGAGTAGAGCTCTGTTACAGCCTGCTAATGCCACACAGCTCTTCATATGACATGATTCTTTAGAACAGATAGACAGATAGACAGATAGACGGACAGATAGATAGATAGATAAGGACAGACAGACAGACAGACAGACAGACAGACAGATAGACAGATAGATAGATAGATAGATAGATAGATAGATAGATAGATAGATAGATAGATAGATAGATAGATAGATAGATAGATAAATGAATAAACATAATAAACATGGGCCTATATTGGTCTTGGGTCTTAGGCAGGATAAACTTAGGTCTTAGTTTAGCCCTAATAAAGACAGACTTACCCACAGAACTCCATAATGACAGCGACACTTACAGTTGCGGTCACTAAAGCACCTCTGAGATACAGAAAAGCCCCTTACATTCTAGTGTGGGTCAGTATGTGGGTCAGCACTTCAGTTCTTTATGCCCCCACTGCATAACTTACAATAAGTGGCACAGTAGCTACTAAACAATGAGTGAATAACAAACCTTAAGCTCAACAACAAAGGAATAAGTCTAGAGTTAACAGACTTAGACTTAGAGTTCCAACTCCTCACATACCCGGCCATGCTGCAAATCCCAGAGGGTGAGGTAAGGAGACCGCTGGGTTTCACTGTAGTTGGAGATGACCAAGTGTCCTCCCGAGTGAGTCAGTGCTGCAGTACGGAGGCCCAGAAGAGACCAGCGATCTTCAAGAGTGTGCAGGTGCTCCTGGGTAACTACACTAAAGACGTTTAGATGGTGGGCGAAGTAGGAGCATACTACAACCTGGTCCAAAGAGAGTGATGGAGAGAAATTAAGAATTAAATAGGTAAAAATAAGTTAGTGAAATTAGAAGTGGTTGGGTTTTTATAGGGCTCCTGACACAAACTTTCTCACTTCCTTATCAGCTTAAATCATGTACGTTTTTGTTATCCTCGCTGTCCAAAGAAAAACAGGTATCTCCCAAATGGCAACTTTAGAGGAGAGGCCAAAACCAAATCTTAATTTGAATGGCAGTCAATGGAACCAGACATCTTTTCAAGCAGTTTTGGGCCATTTCTGTCAGAAATTTCTTCATCGAGTAAATGGCAGCTCATGTGATCAAATCAGGCATAAAAGTAAAAATCAACAAAAATAGAGATACATGTTTTATTTTCCCCCAGGGATGTGCTACTGTCAGAATTCACACTCATGATCTTCCAACAATCAGGCAGCTAGATAGCTCTTAGACAACAGCACTCTCTTTTATCAAACAGGTTTACACTGCATTGTTGTCATTACTGAGATTGGGGAACTAAAAATGTAAGTTAGTAGAAGGTAAAGTCCAAAATACTGTATATTATGCTGCTGGTTACATTAAAAATGCAATTTGACCTGAGTTTATTTCTTACAGTGTACATGTCCCCCATGGGTTAGCCTCTTAACTCTAAAATCATGTTGGTGCTATCAGACTTTCAGCCATGGTTTCCATAAACCCATAACTTACAGGTAGCATATTAATATAGCTACTGAATTATTACAGTTATAATTATATGTAGTTATATAACTATTATTATACACTATATAAATTGTTTGTTATTGAAGCCTTATGATGAGTAACTTAAACAATTCAATGAGTTTTTGAATTGACAACACAGAGTACAGTTTCCAAAAGAGAAATTGTTTTCTAACATTACATTTTCATCTCCACTGAGGAGGTACTGGTCTATGGAGTTGTGCTTCTCTCTCTCTAAGCAGCGCTGATCCTCTTTCACTCTCTGCGCCTCACAATCCTGCCTTCTCTTCCTGGCTGTGTGGGTCTCCGTGCGCCAGTCCCAAGGCATCAGCAAACCTGTGGATAAACATACCACCAGCGTAACAACGTACGTGTCCAGAGGATGAATGGCTTAGAAGACAAAAGATTTTTAACAGATTTCAGGAGGCTCAGACAGCTAAAGCCTATCAGGAAATCACATTTACCAAATAAAGCTTTTTATCATGCTAATTTTACATGTTTATAAATGTATTTTTGGGTTCTGCTAAAATAGATCTAACTATGCTTCAGTGTTCCGAAAACACATTATGTTCTCATACTTTACATCTTTATTCACCCTCTGTCTGAAACACTCTGTTAGAGCTCCTGTGTCTATAAGCCCCACCTCCTGAGGATCAATTTATGCTCTAATAAGCCCAGGGCCCCTTCCCTGTTCTGACCGATCAACCACCAGAGCAGAACTTTAAATCCACTCTAAAAGAATCTGCATTTATTCCGCTCATGTAATGCTATTCAGTACCTTTCTTTTCTGTAGTGGACACAGTCTGGGTCTGTATGTCTTTGAGAGGGGTACTGGCCAGCAGAGACTCTCTATGGTATGTTTTCATACGTCCTTTAATGTAGCCAGAGTCCAGGTCCCACACTATCAGATGGTCACTATAATCAAACATACAGAATACAGAACACACATGACATATATATCTTACTATGTTATAATGCAGTATACCATACTGACATTGTATGCAAATCCTGATGCTCCCCTGGACAGATTATGTGCATTGTTGATTTTCTAAATGAAAAGTAATTACACATCCTCCACAGAGAGAACACTTACGCACATTTAAATGCACAATTACTGTTTCGTTTCTGACTTCTGACTAACGCATAAGGGTTAATGGTGTATGTTGTTTTATTGATTTCTCTGTATGTTAAACTTCAGCAAATAAATACAAATCATGCTCTGTGTGTTCTGTACAGAGGATGCATTAACTTATATTCACTTTTAAAAGATCATAGCTACATAGCTTTGCAAATTAGTTTCATAGTTGTTAATAAAAAAAAATTAATAACACTGAAGCAAATAATCAGCTAATTGTTAAACCTAGAGCTGAGGGACAAGAAAAGCTATATACTCTGATATCCATTTCTACTACTTAGGCAATAAAAATAAGGGAAACAGATTCTGACCGGTTCTCAGATAGGCCGAGCAGCAGCTCCCCCTTCAGGAGCCGGTAGTCCTGCTGAGGACAGGGCACAATGAAGAGACCTGACTGCCTCTTAATGTAGCTTCTGGTCAGGAGATCATATACCAGCAGCGTCTAGATCAAAACATAGAGATCATATATTTTAAAATGCTTCAACAGTGTACATTTACACTGCATTGCCTTGTGGTGAACAGCTACAAATGCTCACCATTAGTCAAGCATATCAGCACTGTCCAAGCAAAAACATGTCTCTTCAGTTTTGAGGATTTTTACTTTTATGCATCATGTGAACACAGCAGCTGCTGCTTACATTGTGTGAAAAATTCAGGATGAATGGACCAACTGAAATGGAATGAAACTTGCTTGGGTCCACTGACTTACAAATAAAATTTGCCCTCTCCTGTTAAGATGCCACTAGTTTTTATTGGACAGTGACAATATTTAAGAACATGTTAATAAAAACAACTAAAGAAAGAAACTAAATAACTAATTTAATCTAAAAATAAAACCATAAAGCATAACATATCAGCCAGAGCAAGACAAAGAACAAAAACTATCGCTAAAAAGATCAGCCTCAAGTGTTACCAGTCTAAATCCATTTCACTATATAATATTCCCTTTCAGTTCTTTGTATACCAGGAACACATGTAGTCCTAACATGTCTGGTCACTCTGTTAATCATCTCAAAACATAATCTCTGGGATCTTCTCTTTATAACGGTGATTATATGAAGTTATTTTTATTATTTATAATGTATAATTAAATACGTCAAAAATAAGCAGTAATTTTCAGGGCAGCACTGGACAGCTGTACCTGGTACACCGGTGTGGGTGTATCGGTGAAGGTGGCCATGCCGCGGTCCGTCAGAATGTAAAGTCTCAGGTCTCGAGCCAATGTCACATCAGCACTCGAGAATAAGCCGTGCTCCACTCGAACCGGCCGACCCCTAAAGCTTGCTCTGCTCACGTTCCACACCCGCACTGTACCAGGACGCACACCGCGGCACACTACATAGCTGGACAGGGGTGAAAACAGGATATTCACTATGATATTCCTAGATCTTCAACAGCTCCCAGCTGAGAATAAAGAGAATAACCACCCTGTGTGTTATGATTATATTAATATAAGCTGGTGTGGATTTACCTGGGATATTTGTCCATAATTATGATCTCCTGTGTGCCATCACTCTGTACCCTATGTATGTTGTATGTTAGTGACTGGTCATTGATTCTAGAGGCCAAGTTCCACAGGCGAATGTACCGCTCTCCCGTACAGATGCCCAAACAGAATTTCATGTCAGGACAAATTCCTACAAACACAAAAGAGGAGCAAGTTTAGTCATAGTGAATTAAAACAGCTACTGTGGGAACTGGTTGCATAGTCTTAGCACACTGTGATTCACATTGTTATGTCAAATAATCAATACCTAATCCTACTGACCCAACAAGCCCACATTATTGTATGTTTGCTCATCAAACATCTGAGGAAAGTACTCCCTCAGGTCTCATCAGCACTCAAACCTTACCACATTTGGGCCAAAAGATAAAAAAAAAAAAATACTATTAATGGTAATTCCAAAGAAAACACAATCATCATTGTTGAGGACAAATCTGTCCTTCACACCAACCAAGAGACTGAATATGATGAATATGAAGCTGTTAATACTTGAAAAGAGTCATTTCTAATGAAGCCCCAGGTGTCCCCAAACAGGCAGTGTACACTTTGTACAAGGTACTGTGTTCTTTGTCTGACCTGCAGTCAGGAGGCCCGGGAAGCGTGCCATGTGTTTATGATCCTCTGTCTCTAGATTCCAGGTTATGATCTCTGTGGTAACACTGCGAGGGGAGGGGCAAAAGGCCACAGCGTGGGTCCCGCCCCTGTTGACGGTAACCTGGTAAATGTAGTCCTGACTGCAGCCCAGAATGGAGCGCAGGAACTGGAAAGAAGCAGTGCTGTAGAGCTCGATGTGTATTATATCACTGTGTCTCTTATAGGGATACCTGAATAAACAGAGAGGAAATACTGGGGTCACACAGTAAAGGTTTTACAGTAAACGACACTAATGAACGGTTCTGCACTATAAATAATATAAAATAACATCTGTACACTGTGAACTGCATTTTAACGAAAAAACTGTTGGAGAATGACTCTGCGAGTTTTGCATTGTATATGCAGAAAACTGTTCAGGAAGCTTTTTAAATGCAAATACACAGACTGTTTGATATTAATGATAATTTGCTGTAATCTGTCAATTACCATAAAATATACACAGAATAGCTTAAAAAGAAGAAAAGAAAAGGAAAGGAAAGACAAGAAATTAAACAAATCCAACACAAAGCATATTATTCTTATTAAAATATTCTTAAATTAAATATTATTAAATAGAAAACAACAAAAAAAATGTAATTATCAAAATAAAAACACCTACAATAACCGTAACTCTGAGTTGTGGTCATATCCCATAACTCCCTCACGGTATCTGCTGTGTTATTACGTAACTGTGTTAAAACGGTTTTGCTATAAAATGAAATACAATGTTTTACTGTGTGTACAGAGTTAACAATCATCCAATCATGGCACTAATTACCAGTGTAGATTGCAAAATTATTAATAAACAGTGTACACTGAAGACCTCCAACATTGTTTCTAATCATTTTTAAACATATAGATTGCACAGGGGGACGGGAGCTCTGGGAGAATAAAGCAGCTACTGGAAAGTTACATTCATTTCATTTACAGCAGAAGGCAGACATCCTGAGGAAGAGACTGAACATATATCAGTGTCAGGCAAAGGAAGTGCCAGGCAAAGGAAGAGTTTTCCCTGAGGACAGCTTTACTGCTGATGTTATGTTTAGTCATTATTCCAAAGTCCCACATTTAGGAATGTGATGCTGCTTTATTGAAAATTGCTGGAGCTTTATCAGTGGGACTTCTTAATGTTGTGGTGAGGGTTGCACTTATGACAGGTAAGAGTTACAGAATGTCTACATTTGCCAGTCCCTGAACAGAGGGTTTAAGAGAGATGAAACTTGTGGAATATGAGTGAGTTTGGTCGCTACCCAAAAGGCCACTGATGCACTTCTAAAAAGGCAGGGGCTCTGTTCCCCCTGGGTCTATCTGTGCATATTCCTATATATCTGTGCATGGGTTTTTAAGAGAAACGCTTGTTGGTATTTAGCCACCAGTGATCAGTGGCATACTACAAGTATGGTGCATGAAATCCCGTTGAAAATCCCGGTGTTAAATGTGCTGAGCCAAGCAACATGTGTAGGGGCAAGTACCGATTACTAATGTCACTGCACAACATATGCAGTGTAAAGCGTTAGCTAGCGTCTGCTGCTACCTGCAGAACAGCAGTAAATACTGCGAGCTCATCTCTACAGCCTGTATGGAGGCAGCCTGTTGCTGTGCTTTTACAGTTCCCAGTACCGACCCTGATCTAGCACTGAAAACAGCAGCTTCTCCGCCACTCCTGAGAGAAAGAGAGAAAGAGAGAGATTCTATTAAAACCCACATCAGTGCAATACTCAAGTGTCTGTGCAGTCTGTTAAAAAGTCCAACACAATGGACTTGTGTTGCCACAGCAGCTCACTAAAGAAGCTAACAGATCAAATCCAAACTCAACCAGCCTGCTAATATGTCTTACAAAGGACTTCCCATTCCCTCCACCACCGCAGGGTTACCATATCAACACCTTGTGTTTATTCACAACAGTATAATGCTTCCTCCCTGGTTTCACTCACTTTCAGACACGTCTTAATATGACCCTATGGGCACAAATGCAGAAGCCAATCATTCTTTTTCAAATATGTGTAATAATACAGTAATAATGCAGTAATAATACAGTAATAATAAGTACAAAGTAATGTCATTAAAATGTAATAATATTAATAATATGCATGATTAAAATGAAAGAGTTGGCCTAAGTATCGCTAGGCTGTCTGCCATTAGCCAATGCTTTTTAATGACAAATGCTGTCTCGCATTACCCACCAACCCAGTGACCCACTTTACAATGCTCATGTTTGTCCCTGAGAGAGATACCTCCAGACTAATTACATTACGAGTGAAGGTTTAATCCATCATTCGATCATCCCTACTCTCATTTGGCCGTCTGTTCATCCTATCAATCATTCACCAACATTCGAGAAAGACAAATTGCACCTCAGTCCCATCCACCGCACAGACACATACATATTGAAGTGCTAAGATTTATTAATCTTCACACAACATTTTGCTCTTAAGTAATATCACATATCCAAACGGCAACCATGTGTGGAATGAGGCCGGTGCAGTTTGTGGACTGATTTCCATTGTCTGGTCTGACAGTAACCTCTTCTATTATTCATAAGGATTCTGCCTCTCATCCTGCCTATGTGTGTGTGTGTACACATCTAGCTACACCTGTGAGGACTACATGTTCTTACATCTAACCTCTAACGAGTAACCGTAACATTTTTATAAATCATTTTACAATAATATTTTAAATAATGCTTGACGGTCAGTTACCACCTTGGTCAAGTAGGGGGCCTACAGGCCACGGGATAAAAAACAGATCTGGGAGGTTTTTATAATAGATTTTGTAAAGTTTAAATTCTTAAACACACACTTCAACTTCTCACTCTCATGGTGACTTAACATACAACGGACGTTTGCACCGTAACAAAGAGCAAGCAAAGCCTAGAGTTTAAAAGGTTATAATGAGTTTAGTGCTAAGATTCTGTGTACTAACCTGTAGACACTAACCTGTATGCAAAGAGGACATGGTCTTTAAGAGAATTGCGGGAGACCAGAATGGAGTTGTCTTTGTGGATGGGGTCGCTGCCCAGAGTGACCTTCACACAGTGTAGCAGTGAGCAGGATGCTGCTAAGTCAAACACCTAACAGAGAGTGTGAAGCGTGAGAGGTATGTGAACTATGCTTTATAAAAACAAGTTCATATACAGTCTTATCTCTAATACTGACAAGGGAAAGTAACACTTGGCAGGATGAACTTAAACACAGTACTCTTACATACGAGACTACAGAAATGAAATGCCCTGCTTAAAATACACTACATTACATTACATTATATACATTACTCTATATGTGTGTGTGTGTGTGTGTGTGTACTTCATGTTCATGCAGATTTTGATATGGCAGCTGTAACTGTGTAACTACTAAAACTATGATTCTCTGTAGGAGAGTCTCTGTAGGACAGATCTTGTATTCATATTAAGTCTAAACCTAGACTAAATGGTATTTTATCTGCAAAATGCAATGGGCATTCAAATTTAGACTGTGTAGGCTGTTTTAGTTATTTCAGTAACACTTTGGCAATATTGTAACTACATCCCATCATGCCAACATAGCATAATTAATTCCTAAGTCCATCAGAACGTTTTAAAGAAACAGACCTGCAGGTTCTATTTTTTTACACAAATATAAATTATGGGGTCGGTGTCCAGGAAAGATATTCGGATTAGTTATGATCTACATTTTCCTTCCATTTGGCAATCCCCATTGAGAGTACCCAAGACTACTATGTAGACTAGTATACTGACGTTATCTTACTTTCACTATGTGACTCCCATCATAAAAGGCCACCAGCAGTCGTCCATCACATGTTGATGTAACCACAGGGACATCCAGTGATTCAGTATCAGTATAAAGCACCTTTCCAGATTCCACATCCCGTACCAGGAGCCGGTGACCCATTGTAAGTGCCAACACGCTGTCCTCCAGACACAGGGTAAGAGAGTCAGCTGCCCAGGCTGAGTAAAAGCCCTTTGACCTGGGTAAGGTTTTTGCCAGTGCTACTGTGTCATCCAGCCGCCACAGTTTAAGGGTTCCGTCCATGGAGCATGACACTGCGTGGTGCTGGCCAAACGCTAATGCTGTTACAGGACTCATGTGTCCTACAATCAGGACATGATATGACAAGCATGATATCACAGTCAGGGTGCTATAAGAAAAATACACTGGCACATTAAGATGAGGCCATGTCTGTGTTTCTCTAGAAATCACTTTTCATTAGATCATACATACTCTTAGTAGCAATGCATAGCCATGCTAGCATGCTAGCCATGCTAGCACTAGATGTAAAACTACTTTATATGGAAAACAAAACATCAGAAAAAGAAAAGATTGTACCTGCAAGCAGAGTGTGTGTGAGCCCTCCTGGAGGGAGGAGGCAGCTATAAGATGGCACCAGGACTGGAAGAGACGAGAGCTGACACTGTGCTAACAGGATATGAAGGTAAGAGTAGCGCCGAGGATCACCTATGGGGAGTGATATAGGAGTATAGGAGTAAATAACCCAGCTTTAAAGTGAAATTAAGTGATTGTGCTCTGTCCATTAGTGCCTTATGTAGTACTCATGCGTGTTAAATAAAGTACATTCCAAACCTAGAATCTCTATTCCAAAGAAACCACTTTTCTCAGCTGCCTAAAATGCCTCAGAATTGTAACAAGGTGAAAACTTAAAAAACAATACTTACTGCCCACCTACCAGTGTACCACTCTGAAACGTTTTGCCTCAGTCTAGTTTATAAAGTAGACTTTCAGGATGGGACTCTGACTCAAACTTCTATTGCAGCACTGATGCTATTGTAAGAATGGCCATAGCAGTGTGGGGGCAGAGCTTGTAGCAGGATGCCACTCTGGCAGTTGAACCAGAGCAATCAGAACAGAGTGGGCAAGGTGACCAAAGAGAGCACACTGTAGGTGGGGCTTCAAGACACAGGAGCTCTAACAAAGCGTTTCAAATAGAGGGTGAATTTCTGATGTACAGCATATCATAGAAAACTGAAGTACAATATGAGCACCTAAAATGTATAGCACCTGGAGCGACAGGCTTGTCCTGGGCAGTTATGTGGAGTAAACGGCCCAGCAGTTGAGAGGCCAGCTGGCAGGGGTCCTTCAACAGCACGGAGCGAGAGAGACGGAGCGCCTGGACCAACACCTCTATGTCCACCAGCTCTCTATAGCACACACACCCCAACAGACATGTAGGTCCCAAATGTCTTAATTCATCTACATGTATCTGAAACAGTCCTGTCATCATGCCCCATTAAACCTGCTGAAACTAAACCCTCTTATCCACCTCCCCTGGATGGTTTTTCAGATATTCCACTCATGATTTTTGTCCTCAAAATCTTACTTATCTGGCAGGACAGCAGCCTTCAGGTCCTCTTCTATGTGGCAAATAGACAGACCCCAGATCTTATGCAGCAGGAACTCGTAGTTGAAGAGACAGTGGTTAAGCAAAGGCAGAATCTGGCCTGACTGTATGAGGTGGTATGGCAGTCCATGAAGCCTGCGCAAATTAAACATGTAAGTTCTTCTTCCTTTCTCCTCTCTGCTCCATGCGAGGGGCTGGAAAATGTTACTATCAGGGGCTTCACCTCTGTAGTACTCTGCAAAGTCTGCATGGATGGCCCTTATCCCATCTTCTGTTTTCAAATACCGCTGAACAGCAATGCGGCCAAATTCACTGTGGGTCCAGCGCAGGACCCAAGTCCCATCACTCTCCACCTCAGCAAGGTGATACCCGAGGTCCCGTCTGAGCCTGGCCCACAGAATAAATGGCACACTGGGATGTCCTGAAACAGGCAGAGCCTGATTGTGTAATTGTGCCATCTCCTGGGCAACACGCCCATCTTCCCCTAAAAGCTGCAGGAGCTCCTCCTCTGTCACTCCGGCCCGCGAGAGAGAGATCAGAGAGGCAGCTCGGCGTACTAGATGTTCCCCGTGTTCGCGCTCCAAACGGACAAGGGTGGTAAGGAAGAGTGGCTGCAGCTGCTCAGGAAGAGTGATCTGCTCAGGGTCAGTGAAGGAGCACCAGACTTTGCTTTGGCTGTAAGCTGTGGTGAGGTAGAGGGGGTTGGGGCAAGAGAGGCAGCGCTGCAGTAAGAGACTCCACTGAGCTGCCTGCAGGCGACGACGGTCAGACGCAAGCCTGGAGGCCAAACCTGCTGTGATCTCCAAACTGTTTAGAGGAGGCAGAGTCAGGACCGAGACCTTAGCATGGGTCTGAAAGAGAGGGGGGAATGAAGATGTTAATCAAATAAGAAGATGGAGAGAGGACAGGGACAGGACAGGGAAAAAGACACAGCTGTGATATCAGGCTGCTGGACCACAAGTAGTGCTGATGTATTTGTCAATGGGGCGATCACTACACCTCAAGATCAAGACCAGAGAGGTCATGTACAAATGATTCTTGACTGTTTTTAGTATCTCAGACTAGAAGCTATGAGCCTAATAAAGTAATGACGTAATAAGCATATACCAGTGACATTATAATGGAGGAGAAAACAGTTCACTGGTTGAAAAATGAAGGGGGCTGTAGTACTGACCTTCAATAAAAGTCAATTGCCTTGTTGCAGCTCATAGTAGCATAGTAGTCAGAACAACTTGCAAACATATAATTTTATGCATGAGTTGAGGTAAACACTACACACCGTTCATGCTGCTTTAGCAGATTTCAGCAGATATATCACCACTGTCAGGACACCAGCTCAAATCTTCATTAATTTTTTTTCAAATTGCTATTCTAATCAATTCAGTGATGTACAGATCACCTGAAATGGTCCAAATGACTTGGAATAAATCATTTTCCCATTAACTTCTATTAAAAGGTCAGTAGTTTTTCCCCCCCATGTCCTGTAAAGCTCCTTTTTAGGGGGACTAGATGTTCTTCTGCCAGCGACAACATATTTTGGAGGCTTGTCAATGTGGCTTTTAGTTCTGGGTTTATAGACTTGTACCTGTTCAGAGAGATATGGGCCTGGGAAGTAACTGCCTGAAGGTGTACAGGTTTTCAAAAAAGGCTGCCATTACTTTATTTATTGTTTTTTACATGTGTGTAATGTGTAAATGTGTATGTGACATCCTTTTTACAGGTACCAGTATGTTAATGGCATAATCTACTCTATTTGAACCTATTTGGAATCTAGTCTATTAAAGATTTGATCATCTAATCCAGTTTTTCAGTCAGACATGAAGTTTGTACAATGCTAACATGTGGAGCACAAGCTTCCATTTATAGTTAGCTACATTCATCCTGCAGCATAACTAAAAATCAAACTTTAGGTAACTGATTACTATGGTGGTGAAGAAATATGAGGAGATGTAGCGTAAAGCTGATATCTCATTATACTACTGTTTTTTGTTTATTTATTTTTTAAATCTATACTTAAATTCAAAAGAAGGAGTACCTGCAGCAAGTGAGCGGAGGATGATTGTGTGCTGGTAGACAGGATGATGTAAACATGTGGAGGTGGAGGAGTGTAGAAACAACATAGATCAGCCTCATGTTCTTCACTCAACTCATCCAAACCATCAAGCAGTAGAGCCAGTGGCCTGTCCTCCGTCACCAACACCAGCAAGGAGTGCAGCTCTCGGACTAGCTGAGGTAAAGACTGTGGAGAAACATCCACAAACAAAACATCCTGAGCTTCAGTGTGTCCAATTATTGTGGTGGAAAACATTTGCAGTCAAGTCAGTTTGATGACAACAAACATGGTCATTAACAAGTTTAGAAAGAGGCTTTACACGGAGGCTATTCGGCTGGTTAGCAGTCATTTTCTTATACAGTACTTTAGTGTTTTACAAAGCCTTCATTCTCTCTGCATCTATTAATATTAATTTTATTATACAAACAGCTTTATTATACAAACTATTACAGTTTATTATACAAACTTTAGCCCTGTGGAGAAAACACTCAGCAGCTACTTCTCCCCACACAGTCCAATCTGAACAGCTTAATCAAACAAATCAATTTACACCTCTATTTGGTTTAGAGTTTGCCTCTTTTCATGGATTCTGCAATTTTCTGAGAGTGATTGAGCCATGTTAGACAATTCTCTTTAATGCTCAATTTAAGTTAGAAGGTCAGAGCAACACTACATAGAAGCACAAGATCAGTCTGTAAATGAACTTGTAATGCTCAGTTCATTTAATACTGAGATAGGGACTTAAAGTTCACATTTTTAATTTACTTTTAATAAGAATTGGTTTATTGATAAATGTAAATAGAAATTCAATTCCTAATTAAATGTAATTATTTATGTCTGCTAAGATAAATCATTTTGCCAGTTATCTCTTAAACAAGCATTGCTGTCCTATTTAGAGATAAACATCTACACAAAGCAATAGATGGTGAAGTTAGCATTTCTTTTCTGTATCAAAAATGGATCATATCATGATCCAGCAATGACAATGACTGTGGAATTAATCGTGACACACCTGAAAAGCTAGGTTACAGTTGCTTCCTAACCTCTGGTGGCAATGGGTGTCACTATGGCAAAAACCTAGCTTTTTATACAAGAAGACATTTTTCCTGTAAAGTTTATTCTTTCTCTCTTGCACCCGAAGGAAGAACCAGGGAATGGCTGAAGGGTTGAGTTCTTTATTCCAAGGCAATCGCAGTTAAGT
Organism: Prochilodus magdalenae; assembly: GCA_024036415.1. Lineage (NCBI taxonomy): Eukaryota > Metazoa > Chordata > Actinopteri > Characiformes > Prochilodontidae > Prochilodus > Prochilodus magdalenae. The sequence goes on from JAMWET010000180.1 coordinate 1,221,268, forward strand.
CTTAGCACTTCTGGACATAAAGTTTTTATAGCCCATTTCACGCACCTTAATATACAAAGAGGGTGTATTCCTGTGCTGTTTTATTGGATGGTCAGCTCTCCTAACTGATCATTGCCTACAGTTATTTGTCCTTCAACCAAAAGGTTTTACAACCCTGATCATAACCCTGTTCCAAGGATCAGACCCTGTCGTACACATACACCCTTCTACACAAACATTGATATCCAACATATGCTACACAATAAGGCACCGACACAATGCAGTAGTGCCACGTTTAACCCATAACAGCCCACATGTCCTACAGTGGACATTCTGGATGCAATCACATGACAGTTGTGAATTTGTGAACATGTGACAGACACTTTACATATTTTTTGTATGTAAAATGTCTGTACAAACCCATTAACACCTTTAACGCTTTCATAACATGTTCTATACTACATATAGCTCTAATAGTCTGACAGCAAAATAATAAAATACAGCTTATGGAATGTTTGTGAGATATGGTGCCAGTATTTTGACCTTAAAGTAGTTACAGAAAACAACATGTGATGTTTTTGTCACAACAAGACTGATCTTTTATCATCTCATAACAGATCCCCCATCATTTTCTTTTAAAGGAAAATGGGTCTGGGCTTCTATGGGTTAAAAATAAACCATGTATACATTGGATTTAAATACTGAGCTGCACCAAGTTCAGGTAAACAGGTTTAACTGTGCTCTTTTTAAATTATGTAGCTGGTCAGTTTTCTTTGGGTACTGATACTATCCATGAGAAGAAGTGCCCATTGTGATATACTGTGATATGATTATGATGATAACAGTCTAATACTGGCCTCCCTAATGATACCTTATTATGAGAAATTCAATGACATTTATGGCAATCCTCTTCTGCAGTGTGTTCTTTATGTGAAAACTCTAGTGGTCACTTACCTCTGAAATTTCTGTGTTCTTGCAGTAGAGGTCAGCTATTTGTGTGCAGAGCATCTGCAGGAGGAGACGCACATTTCTGCTGTATGATGTCAGTCCCACAAAACACGCCAGCACTTTCACATCTCTGAGGTTAAACAGAACGAAATGTCATTTAAACCTGCTTAAGATGAAAAGTTATGTCAGAGTTTGACAGTGCCTTTTTGCTGTGTACCCAGGTATCCAGGTGGGTATGAGCTGTGCCACCTCAGCCATCATGGTGCTCTTCCCAGATCCTGGCTCCCCCAAAAGCAGCACTGCATTCTGGGAGGAGACTGACTTCAGCAGAGTGTTCCTCATCTCCACCAAAAAGTCTTGCCTAAACTCAAAGCCCTGGGCTCTGCAGAAGAACACAAAGGTGTTGTGTTGACCAGATTAAAGAGCCTCTGCTTTTTTACTTTCAGACACAAGTACATGTGTACACGGTTGTGACATCACAACCATGATGAATTAAAATGTTATTTTTGCAGCTTAGTTTCCTTTATGATCTGTGGACGAATAGAAACATTCTGGAAAAAATGTTTAGTGAATCATTTAGCACAGGACAATCTGTAATACATAGGGCTACGTGTTTCATTAAGGAAAACATGCTGCCACTGAATAAAAGCCTAGAACAATACGTCTGCAACTCACAGTGATTTTCCATGTCTATGGTGAAGCTGGATTTCCTCGTGAATTTGAGTCTGTAAAGCTTTTCGCCTCCTTATGTCAAAAGACCCTTTAGGTGGTTTTACCTGCATCACCCTGCAACAAATCTGACGGTTACAATTACATTCTGACACATAGCTGATGTTTGTCATTTATGTAGGTTACCTGTTAAGGGCTGCAGTGACCGTGCGCTGGAAATGGGCACAGAGGCGTTCTGTGTAGAACTGATGGGATCTGTTGTGTTTGGGACTGAGGCCTTTCCTTCCCCAGCTAACATTAGTCTCATAGATGTTAGTGTGCCTCAGCTTCAGGACGAAAAGAGTGATAGTTTAACCCCAGCAGACTTTTAAATTCAGACCTAATATTCAGAAACTACTATACATTGCTGAGTAACTACTGTGGAAATACGCTAGTTGCACCCAGAAGGAAGTGTTGGATTGCAATGCTATATTAAGGAAGAGGAGTCACTCCATTACAGTGTATGGTGCTCATAGAGTCATAGAGGGCACCACTGCTCACTGAATGTCCCCAATCATGGCTGTTAGGGCAGTCAGGTACAGTGATAAGGCCCACGGGAAATTTAAATTATTCATATCTCTCATTATGTCAGACCTACCCACCAGGTTTCATTCCTGCCAGCTGATTCCTTCTGGATACAACTATTTTTTGATGATGAGTGTAATAATGTAAGTTATGAGCTTCTGACATTTGAATCGATCTGTTTTTGTGGGACCGCTTTCAGCATTCCTTCCAGGGCATCTTCTTTTTCTCACCTTGCTGTGGATGTTGCGGATGAAGCTTTGCTGGGCCCGGTACAGGGTTTGATTGATTTCCGGTCTGCCTTTGTGCAGGTTGATGAACTGTGGAGCGTATTCGCTTTTCAGGTTATAAAGCAGGTCAGTGATGATGCGCTTATAGCAGTGGCTGTACTCCTCAGCAGGGAGTTTTGCTCCTAGACCCTGCTCCACCTCCCAGTCCAAAACTGACAAACAAACATGCCCATGTACACAGAACATTTAAAATGATAGTATAAAGAAAAAAAAATTACACACTTTCTACTTTACCCCAAATGCAGCTGATTAGCCAATACATAGTTGACAACTGAATTTTTAAACTGGTGCTGTAAAGCAAAAATATTCCTTCACTGTTCATTTTTAGGTTATCATAGGGTCTGTTTTTCAGGGTTTGGGCTTCAGTGTAGGGTGATCTTAATGCCACATCATACAAAGACATTGTGGACAGTTATAGACTGCCATCTTTGTGCTGACAGCTTGAGGAAGGCCCTTTCCTGTTCCAACATTTGTTTGGCCAGCACAGAGCCTTGACCTCGACCCCACTGAACACCATCAGGATTAATTGTAAGCCGGGCCTATAGTTCCAATAGACCCACTCCAAAATCTTGTGGAAAGTATATTAACTTGTAAGGTAATCTCAGTTTCTCACAGCGTATACTAAGTTCTATTAAAATGGACAAACGTACACAGCTTAGTTAAAAAACAGCAGAATGTGTATGCATTTAATCCAACGAAGAATTATTAAAGTTCTACACACATAACGTAAACTTTCTGCTGAGCTATTACTTTAAAGTGTATATAGAGAAGTCTAATGAATCAAAACCACAACCTGGCATAGCCAGCAACAACACACACACACAAACCTGTCCTGAGTAAGTGGGCTGTAGCTGCCTCTCCAATGGCCTCTGGGCCACTGCGCTGTAGCACCCCCCACAGACGCAAACATGAAGAGCGCCATGCTTTCCTCGACACTTTCCTTCTCTGCCCATCGCGACTCAAGCAGTCAGGATGGTGTGTGCTAATGTTTGTAGAAGATGTAGAAGAAGGAGAGACAGAGTGTTATGTACTATAACCAGTCCACATTCACGATTACCTCACTATTTTCCAACCTCTCTATATCCCTGAAAATAATTACTGTGCTTTAAGACTGCTGTATGTTAATGACATGTGTTCTAATTGGTTGCCCTGTATTGCGCCCCATTTTTGGACTGTATGAACTGGGGAGCAAATTGTATGGTTTGAAACTTTAACAATGTTATACGTTATTAAACAAGGAAAACTCTGTATAATAATTAATATCTAATACCAGTATTATCTAATGTCTAGTGTTGATGTGTGCACATCCCTGATCCTGAAGTAGCCACAGTCTGCACATTTTACTGTTTCTTGTAGATACCCAACTTCAAAACTTGTATTGCAGTCGTATGTGTTAGAGCTAGAAAACCCACATTATTTCCTGGACAGGGCTAATCCTGGACCAGCACTGGGAACAACCACCTAAAACAGTCACTTTCTCTGGATGTACGTGTGACCCACTACTGAAAGAATGCACAGATTTTAGTTTATTCAAAAGTGTAGATCACTTTAAGACAGTAAGACAGACCGAAATATCATGTTGATATGTTTTACTTGTGTCTTACTTTTTTAGCGTATATCAGTTTATATTCATTTTACTACCAGTGATTGTTGTCTATGACACAACTGGCAAACTGGCAAAATAGAAAGAATAACATAATAAACCTCCTTGTCTTCTTTTTACTACTGTAAACATGAGTCCTTATCTCCTCATTGACTTTAAATCTTTGTTCTTACAGTCATCAGCAGCTATTCCAAAAGCTGTAAACACAATACCAGTGTTGCACTCCCTACCATGGGAACCAAACAGGAAGTCCTGCATCTACCTAGATACAGTGCTACGATATCTTTAAGCTGCTTGGCTAGTTACTCCACACTAATGACTCCTGATGTTGTGTTTTACTGAACTACTAAAATTGCTCTATCAGTAAACTAGGCTATTAATAAAGACTATAAATAAACAAGTATGGAGTTGGTAAGATTAAAATTCTATTTGTCTGTCCATCATGAATATTCACAGAAGTAACTAGAGCTTTTAAACCGTACAAAAATATATATTTTGCAAAATATCAAGAGTATAGTATCAATAGTATATTACAATATGAACTGTTTCAGATATCTCATCAGTTGGAACTTTTAAGCATAAGGCTGTAGAGTCTTTAACATTACTAAAACCATCCATACAGTTGGCTGTGTCTAAACTCTTTATTTGTAGGGTAAAAAGCATCTGTAATTTCTATAAGAGAAATAAGAAGAACAGCCAAGCCAGGGGTCATCAGAACTGGACTTGGGGCCTAGCACAGTTTGGTGATTTCCCTCTTTGAGACTTCTATTAACCTTGGAAGTTAAATCAAGTGCGTTTGAACAGGGAAACTGTGCTGGACTCCAGTCATTCAGGACCAGACTTTATGCTAAACTCTGAACGCAATGCATATACCATCTCTACCTTACAGGCAGCAGGCGGTACACAGGTGGAACTGTGTTTTCATCCAGTCGGTACCACATCTGTAAATGGGTCAAATCCCGATCAAAGTCCGCCCAGCATCGGGCCAATCGTGTCTCCTCTCCATCTGAAAAGGAACTGAGGGAATTCGAGTTTTCACTCATTAAGGCAGAACTTCCTGAATGCTGCTCCTCCTCAGGCCCACGCTCCAGTGAAAAGCTTCCGTCGTTGCTAACTGCAAGGCTGGATTGTGATTCAACAGCCATTTCATCCACCTCCGAGCGTCTCTTGGACAGCTTTTTCTTGTCTCGCGTCACAATTCTCAAAATGGCCTCAAAGTCTCCTTGGGAGATGGTGGTGGGTACTGACTGGACCTCATGCTTCTGACCTGTGAACAACTGCAGAAAAACACCAAGGGAGTGATGCAAAATGAGAGACCTGGACATACACATGACTGTACATTTCCACCAGAGAATCTGAATCACTAATCTTACATAATGTAGCCCAGAAAGGCCGACTCACAAAAAAGTTTGGTCCCTCTGTCTCTTGGCACTTCTTTAGCATCTCTACATGTAGCTCTGCTGAATCATGATGGTCAGAAACTGGGTCTGCCATGCCTTTGCGGAGGTCTACCATTGTAAAATTAAAGCCCCTTTGTTTACAGTACAGGTACAGCTGGGGATACACTCTCTCCATCAGTGCAGAGCGCTCTGCAACTGTATCTACACACATACACACACACATATATTGATTTGTCAATGTCTGTTTAACATACTCCAGTGTTGTAATATGCAGAAATACTGTACAATAGCAAAACTAGTATTTTGTCCTTCATTACAGGGATTTGCCTTACCTCTATATCCTCCACACAAGTAGATCATGAATCTCCTCTCTCTGATACGACAACATCTGCCCATGTCCTCTTGCAGGATGTTTGCACCAATACAGTCCTGCACATCCTGAGCTGTTCCATCACATCCTTTAGAAAGCAAACTTTCTTTCCTCTCCTCCTCAGAGCCTCCACATGTTCCTTCAGAGGAGCTTATGTCTGGAGCCTCATCAGTACAAAATGACGAAATGATAACTCCTTTATCCTGCTTTCCCTCGTCCTCCTTCTCTTCTTCTTCTATTTCATTCTCTTCTATTAGTGCTAAGCTCTGCAGAAGCTGAGGAGTATCATCCAGTGGAGTTGCAGGCCCACTAGCATTAAACACAGCTTTCATGGCCTGGTCCTAAATTGAACAATCCTAGAGTTTAGATGTAGCTTCCTGGAAGGCAAGATTTCTTTAATGCATGGTTATATATGGTGCCATGACCATTAAAATTCATTTCAAAAGATCTGAATGCTTAAATGACTCTTTGTATGGTACTTTTATTCATGACAGACAACCAGCTGCAGATGGATCCTTAAAGAACATTTTAAGAAATGGTTGTAAAGCAGAAAAGAGTTACATAGCTCTTACAACAGCTTTTGAGAATGTACAGAACTGGTTTTTTCAGTCTCACCTTCAGCTGAAAAGTTTTGCTTCTCAAGACATTAAAAACTTCAGTTTCCTTCTCTCCAGGGTGTGAGTCATGGCTGGAATGCTTAAAATGATATTGTTGCAGATGATTCTGAGAAGAGAAAGCATCTTTGTTTTCTTCTTTAGCTAGAAGGGCTTAGCTTGAATCAGCAATTAATACACAAGCGATAATAAGATAATTGTTTCAAACCTGTGCTTACCTGAAGGTGAGCTGTGATCTCCAAGTCTGTCTCTATGCTCAGTTTAGCATAAGGAACAACCTGGTGATCTGAAATTCTCTGCTTATCCAAAGGACACAGAAGTAAATGTATCACATCTGTTATCTTTAAAATGTACTATGGATTAAAGTGACAGTTAGCCAGTAAACAAAGCTAATTCCATAAATGTTATAGATAATTCAGTAAATATCTCTTCACGGTTTGCTGTTCTGTGCATGGGTGGGAAAAAAAGGCTGGGTGTGGTGGGGGGTGGGGGGTGGGGGGCTCCATACATTGTCAAGGAGAGAAAAAACAGCCAAAGGAGGAGAACATCTAAAGAACAAAGATTGAGAAGGAAGGACAAGAAGGAAGGGGGAGGAGAGGTTATAATATCAGTCAGGCATTTCTACAGTTGAGAGACCTCCTAGAGTTGACAAGGCTGAAGCTCCTGTTCACCAGGCTGCTCTGTTTCTGCTGGACAGGTGGTGAACATTACCTTATTTCTGTTGCTTTACAGTTAGTCTGGCTTTGTTCTGTTTGCTAATGTTTGTGATAGCAACTGGTTAGCATCTCAGCAGCCACTGCAGTGACAGTTTGCTAACACACAACCAAGCTAGCATTAGTTACGTTACTTCCTGTGTCGTTATATTATGGTATTTGTGCATGTAACAGATGAAGCGTTTCATGGGTTACTAATAACTACTGCTAGTCTAAATTTCAGACTGAGATATGGTAAAAGTTAAGGTTCTTGTTCCATACCTTGTTCTTGATTGTCCTATCGAGAGGGCCATAATCACTCAGGCACTGGGAGAAGAACAGCTCTTGAAGTCTTTGAGATGCAGTTAGCCTGGTTTTATGATCCTGAAGAAGTCATGCATTTTCAATGATGGCGCAACAAAGTGTCACACACAAACCTGCTCAAGTGATTGATTTCAAGTACAAGTAGCCTAATTAGCGGCACCAAATTAACGGATTATGTTACGGTAGATGAGAAGACACAGAGCTGTTTTAAAGAAGACACCTGCAACCTCGAGGTCACACAGTATTCTGAACTGACAATGGCTGGATTAGGAGAACCAATCACATTATTACAGGGGTGGATATTAGACAAACTCACCTGTGCGACTGGATTAAATGGACTACTGGAAATAGGTGGAAAGCTTACAGCTTCATGTTTCTGAAAATGGTGAGAGAAGGACAGGCATTAATTGAACAGCTTGAGCCCTGTTCATCTATGGGCTGCACTTTCATTCATTTTTAAATCATATGAGCTTTCTGTTGCTGAAGTCATAAACAGTGAACAGTATTGTGATATTCTTTACTCAGAGTTAGGTTCAGGATTAATGGATGAAATATGCAAACATGGGACAGCACCTTTCAACTGCACCATACTTTTCTGGTGCTATGTTAACCATTTAAACCCTATTGTCCCCCTAAATAGACATATGCAACAGGTATACAACAGCCCCAGCAAACACACACATATACATACTTTCTTCTTCTTCTTCTTTTTAGGTGCAATTCCATTTCTGTAAATTGTCCACATTGCTAAAATGTATGAATTATTTGCCGACCAGAAAGTTCTCCGTTATGAATCTTGCTGAGGGCTGCTATCCGTAACACTCCGGTCAGGGAGCAGCAACAGGAGACCGATCTGTTCAACACGCCAGCTTCTATTTAAATGACCCACAAATCCCTCCTGCGTCCCTCCTTCTCATCCGTCCTTACGTTCATTCATTCCTTCAGCTTTCCATTACTATGGGAACGAAGTCGCGCATGTCCATTTTCCAAACAGAATAACTGTAAAACACTTAATTAAGACAACTACACAACTATTGAAATTTATTTAAATATAAAGATTTCGTTGTGGTAATATATTATTACTTATTGTTCCTTATTGTTATATAATATAATGTATGGGAACATATCTCATAATTATAAACGGTTCGTAGCATATTTCGATTAACATTCGGTCAGTATAATATAATCAACACATAATTTATTATCCATAATATATATTTTCCATAATCCGATTATCACCTTTATTCAAACCAGGTCCAAAGTGAGGCAAATCTATTGTGTTAAGTTTTCAGCCTAGCTAAACTCTCATATTTGTAAATGGTAATATGTCTAAAAACTGCTCAAAATGTCTCATCTGACAGAGAGCGCATGCGCTGCAGTCAGGCTAGCTGGGCATACGGACTACAAGTCCCATGGTGCTTTGCTTTGTTATTATTCTATCAGTTCAAAATGGCCGCGCCATCGAGCCTCTCCGGGGTTTGTGCGCTAGAAAGAACTCTGAACAGACTGATAGCGGCTTCTTCTCCTTCTCTTAAAGCTAAGTCACAAGCTGAACCCCTGTATGTGATTTCTCTGGACCGTTATGGCAGGGACCCTAATTTCGACCTGTATTTTCCGGACAGCATTTCTATGTCAGAGAGTTTGTTCGACGCCACGGTGACAGACGGTCACTGTAGAGTGAAGGTGTCTCTGGATCCCAGCCTCAATAAGCTGATCCACAGGAACCAGCTGCGATGCGGCAGCGCTCTGAGGAACGTCGTGTTTTCGGCTGGAGGCGAAGACAGCCAGGCAGAGGGCAGGACTTTCAACATCTGCAGCCTGGAGGTGGACAGTTCGTGCGGTGCGGACGCGGCCCTCTGTGCTCTCTCCTCACAGACCGTTAGCTCTCTGCCCTGGCTGGGCTCTGAGCCCAGCAGTCTGCCTTTAAGAGCCCGCAGGAGTACTTATCTGCCACTGTGGAACAACCACGACTTTACTGGGGACATGTGGCGGGAGACTCCCTCTGAACACGGCGAAGATGAGTCTGAGGACGAAGCGGTGGAAGGTAGGAAAACGATATGTAGAACTGATGTGTGTCCACCTGTCTCGTTCTGGAGATCTACTGTTCAGGACCAAGTCTATACATAGTCCTGTGTCCACGATATTCAGAGTGTTTTTGTAGTGGTCCCTTGAGGGATATTTAAAGGACCCATTTCCTACAGTTTGCTTGTGTTTAAGTAGGCCTCTGAGGTAATTGAACTCCTGGACACTCTCAGACACTTTACTGTATATCCTGTATATCTGCACTCCTGGACACTGTGGACACTCTACTGTTTATACTGTACATCTAAACCCCTGGACACTCCACTTTACTTAAATACCAATGTATGCACATGCTTATTATGTTAATTCAGTCATTATCTGCTGATAACTGCGCCCCTTGCACATTCATGCACATTCATTTATTACTATTGCACTTTCTTTTCTACAGTCTACAGTTATATTTATATTTCTTGTATATATTTCTTGCCTCCTTGCGAGGTGAATTTGTATTCTGTATTTGTTTTACTGTGCTGTATTGTGTAACTGCTACTGGCTGCTAAATTTCCTTCGGGATCAATAAACTATCTATCTATCTATCTATCTATCTAATTTACATAACCAATATATATATAATTTATATAATATCATTATATAAAGAAAACATCAAAAATCGTTCTTCAGGTTCTGTATGGAAAGAACCTTTACCACTTAATGATTTAACGGTTTCTTTGCATTGTGGAATGGGTTGTATGTGGTTCTGCATAGATGCCATTGTCTTTACTGAAGAGCCCTTGAAGAACCATCTTTTTAAATAGTGTGCCATTAATAATAAACAGTCTGTTTTGTTAAAACGCTGTTAAGACTGAAACATATAATTTGATTTCGACTGGCTTTTCAGTTTTGTGCTTCATTCAAGAAGTTTTCCAGGACAAAATACTCCTTGTATATACAGATTGGCCACTTCATTAGGTAATCCTCCCTGTTTCTACACTACCAGAGAGAAAAACAAGAAAGGAAGAGTTACTATATATTTATTATCTCAAGCATGTGAATGACAGAATGTATAATGTCATATACTGTGGTGAGCTGTCAGAGTGGACATCATGAGTATAATGCACAAGCTACACTGTAATAGGCAGTATAAATAAATCACATGGTGAGAGGAACCTTGTTATGGGCATACAATGATAAATTTTTTTTTTTTTTTTCTAGCTGATGGACGGCCGATAGTGTCTCTAGCAGAGCTTCGTCGCTGCTTTCTAAGTGGCTCACGGCGGCCAAGAGGCACCCTACGTGTGCGGATTCTGCACAAGTCCAGACTCATGTATTATGGGAAAGCAGAGCAGAGCTGTGAATGCCCTTATAAGGTGTGGGGTCATATATTGAGGAGAAAGCATGGCTGACATATATCACCTGTAATTTTTTTTAAAAGATTAGTTTCTGTGGGAATTCTGATTGAAATTCATGATTCCTGTATAGATCAAATCATTTTGGTGTAGGGGTATTGCAGAAACACTGATTGAAATACCAGTATTTTGTGTATATCTAGTGCAGATCTGATGTACTTTCTTTCTTTCTCTTTCTGTTTCTTAGGCAGAGATGCAGGTTGCAGATGGCTCATTGAGTGCATGTGTGGTGCTGTGGAATACTGTGTGTTTAGAGTGGTACCGCTGCCTTCAGCCTGGTCAGGTTCTAAAGCTGAGCCGATACCGAGTGAAGGAGAGCTACAGCAGTCGCAGCGGACACAACACAGAACCAAACATTGGTACAGGAACACATCCCACATATCACTCCCATAGTTCTAATCACTGTACATCAATAAAGCCTCTTAGTCTGTTTTCGCCGTGTCAGTAAGCTAGGTTCCATTACTCAACCCCATTCCCTTTAAAACCCCTGTCTTCCTATAGACACAGTAGGACAGAACATCTATACAATCAGTAACTGTGAAATCCTACTGTCAGGGTTAATTTGCCTTTTTTAAATGCAACTTCTCTCTCTCTCTCTCTCTGTCTCTCTCCCACTCAGAGATCAGTCTAAACTCTAGAAATCCGACGGCTATAGTGTCCATCATTCCAAAGCAGCACGTTTCTCCAGAGTGGAGTCTACCAGCCCTGCCTCACAACTTTCAGTCTGGGTACACTCTCACAAAGATATTTTTTAATGGCGACCTTGGCTGTTAAGCCATACAGGACCCATATGATGTCCAGTACTTTATTAATATGTTGTATGAACCAAGCAACATACTTTATTTATTATAAAAAAAATGAGACAAAATCCTGTTACCAGTAGGGGGACATTTTTTGCCTTCAGGGTTCCCTTTTTGTAATCTAGTGTTATTTGATTCTGTAAATTGTCTTTAAATATCAACACTTGTGTTCAGTTTGAATAGACAGTAATAAAACGCTGTAGGACTATAGAGTGAATTGAACTTTTGAAATGTTAGTGCTGTTTATGCACATCATGTACTTTGATTTGTTTTAGTTTTGAGAAGCTCACCAAATTCATGCTTTATATTGATTGTGAAATTTAAGGGCTTACATAATTACACGGTCATTGCCAAGACTGAGGCTGATGATTTTTGTAGTCATTCTCAATGATGTGGCATTTATTAATATTAGTTCTGGAATTATTATTTTTGCAGGCAGGAGCTACTAAGCTGTCCTAATAGCACCGTATGTGATGTAATTGGTGTGGTTGTCTTTGTGGGTCGGCAAGAGCGCATCAGGAGGAAGGGTGAGACGCAGACCTCTTAACTGTCTGTGAATGTGGTGGTATGTCTTTCAGTACCACATTCTTTTTATGTTTATATATTATTGGATTGTCAGTCATTCTATCATCTTAATAGTTTTCATTCTGTTTAAGATGGGCAGAGAACCGAATTTGAAGAATACCGATGGCTTCAGTTAGAGGATGGAACCTCAGATCACCCAATCACAGTCAAGCTTTTTTCAACATCACAGCCTGATATACAGAGCCGAATCCAACCAAGTACTTTCTTTTCTGTTTTTCATTATGTGATGTGCTGTGGCTATTCTTATGAAACATGGCTTAAAGCCTAATCTTTCTTTTCCTCTCTTTCTCAGTGGCATTGGTAGTTTGTACCGGACTTAAACTAATAAGAAAAACAGTTGGCAGGGCTACAGCCTTTGAGTATCTGACCAACACACTGCTTACCCAGGTGTACTGCACAGGTAACACATACGCACTCAGAATGGATATGGTCATCTGTTTTCTTAGTTAAATAAGTCATGTGTAGTTTAGAAAAGCAAATAAACTATGTTGTAAATTTTGTACATTTGCCTGTCAGTGGAGAAAGACCACGTAGAAACCTGTGAGGTCCAGGAGAAGACATAATCCCTGTTCAGGAAACCTGGCCTTAAAGTTTTTGACTAAGTGAAGTGGAACAGTATAAAATGTCATAGTATAAGCAGCTGATACTGCACCTCACTTTAGGTGAATTGTCAGAATCTAGGTGCATACCGTCGCTGTCCAATGAAAAACATGTATCTCCATTTTTGTCCCTTTTTACTTTTATGCATCATTTGACCACAGCTGCTGCCATTTACACTGTGTGAGAATCTCATGATAAATGAACCCACAGAAACAGCCCAAAAGTGTTTGGAAAGATGTCTGGTTCCACTGACTTCCATTCAAATAAATGAGGTTTTTGGCCTCTCCTGTGAAGTTGCCATTTTGGAGATACTATAAATTCCTTCAATAAAAACATTGTCAAAGAAATAAAAGAGCAATAAGAGAAAGAGTTAAAAGATATTACACACAGCACCAAAAAAAATGGAATTACATTGGTGGAAAATGTTGGAAGCCCAACATGCTTCACTGAGTCAGGCTTGAACCCTCTTCATCTGCGCGTAATAAGTTTGACCGCTTAATTAAACGGCTAACTACAAACTCACAAATGAATAGCTCTGTACAAAACGCACATGTAAACTACTATTGCAACTAGTAAAATACTTGATGATTATTTTCATTTCCATTGTTGGAGGTAACTGTAACTTGTGAAACTTGTGAAGTACGGGAAACTTTTGTAGGTTGTGAAAATCAAGGAAAAGTCACTAAATGTAAAAATTTAGCCTTCCAGGCCATGAATTTTTGTGGAATATAACAAGTGCTAAAAAAATTCTACTACATACAGTGTATGAACACTGAACCCTAAACCCTGAAATGAGTTAACACATCCTCTACAGGGAACTTAGTTATAATCGTGTATCAAAGTAGGTTTTTCTTAAAGGATGGGCTAATATGTTTTTACTTATAAAAATCAACCATAGAAAACATGTAATTTCACCAGTGGTGTTAATACTTTTGCTAATGTGTGCTTGTGTGTGTGATTTGCAATGCAGTTAAATGCAGTAGGGCTGGATGATATGGCCTAAAATGTTATTGAGAAAAAAAATAAAAATCATATTAGTCAATATCAATAATTTTCACAATAAATGTCAAATCATTCCTTTTTAGTGATTTTGCTCCTGAGTGAAAATTGGGGGAACAAAAAGCAAATTAATTGTGGTTTTAAACTATTCTTAAGGTCAGAACATGACAAACACTTGCCAACCAACAGGAACATTTCACAAGTCTGTCATAGTGGGTAAAGCTGGATTCTCAGGTTAGCTGCTTCACCTTTACTTGGGGATTTAGTGATCAGACATAACATTAAAATCACTACCTTGTTTCTACACTCATTGTCCATTTTGTAAGCTCCATTTACCATGCTGTTGTAGTTGTGGTATTGCTCCTAAATGCTAACATCACTGCCAGCAATGACTGCTGGATACTTGGCTTTACCGAAGTGTGGATGACTGTCACTCAGGTACTGGATCTCACCCTGTCATGCCGTACAGAGGCCTTCGCCCCATCAGGCAGTTCCTGCAGTGGCTAAAACAGGTGGATGAGGAAAGCATGCTTGACAGGGCTGTGATTGGAGGATACTTCAGCTACCCACCCCTTCCTGTTTCCCTGCAAAGCTTCATGGACAACAGAGAAGGTAAAGAAACAATAAGGATTTGCTGGATACCAGACATGCCTCCACTGCAACAAGCTGATAGAAAACCTGTCTGATACTACAGCTACAATCCCTGGGTGGTAATCCTGATAGCTAGTTCAGTTTGTGTTGTTCTAACTCTCCCCATGCTTGAGTCAGATAATTAGCATTGTACAGCACATGATATGTGTGTGTGACACAACCGGGTTTTATCATGCTACTTGTTGCTTAATTTGAGACACAGAGGTCATGTTACTTGATCACATGGTGACGGAAACAACGACAACAAACATACTTTGAAAAGGAATAGACAGTGTTTGCTGCACCCCTGTGGTAAACACTGGAACTTGCTGCACAGTGATTTAACTTTTTTGCTGCTCACTGAGTTTTGCTTGTCTGGAATTAAACGTTGATGTCGCTTTTGTTCAGGTGAAGCTGGGTTGATCAGTGGGCGAGAAATGAAGTTGCAGTGTGACGGGCTGCATTACAGAGAGAGACGGCGCTTTGCTGTACAATGCACCATCACTGCAGCCGTCTACCACAACAGAGAGGTACACGTGTACACACGTACACAAATAACAGGGCACCAAAGATTTGATCATTGTGTAGCACTTTTACAACATGATGTCTTTCATGCTTAGGACTCTGGGAGGACTCGATATTCAGACCCACCGTCTGCTCAACTCAGCCCCAGAGTCCCAAGACAAAAAGAAAGGTGTGTTTATAGCAGTTGCATATCATTGATATTGTATGTGTTATGTAAGACATTGTTGTGTAATCGGTGTACTGTTTCTATTGCAGTTCCGATCGTTTTAGGACTCCGACAAAGCGGAAATTGATCTTCTCCACAGGCACACCCAGCAGTGCCAGGAAAAGGTAATGTGTTATATCAGCAAGATATGTCCTGTCCCATTTACTGCACCTGAAGTCCTGCTGTCTTCAGTGCTTGCAAGGGCAAGAAGTGTTGCATCTTTGATTTTGGCCTTTAAAAGGATGAGTGTCTTGAAATACAGGCCATGACTAGCCAGAGTGGGGGCTTTCTTTAATGCTGTCTAACCAACATGGTGATCATTTTTTCTGAACCATCTAAAAATCTGATTGATTTGGATTGGATGGCTGATTTTGCAGTATGTCTTGTTAAAGGGAGGAAAGTTGGAGTTCTTGCTCCCATCAGTAGCTTTGGATACATATTATGTAAGTGTACAGCACAGAATGGTAGCTGCTTGTTTTCAAACTGTACACTACACCAAGTCTTTTGGTGGCCTTTTTAAACAAGCTGACCCGGCCATCATAAAAGTATCTGAATGGACATGCTTGTTTTAATAGGGTTAATTTATCATAATGCTAACTGAGCCAATGTAGACTCTAGCACCTCTAAGGCCTCTTGCCGTCTATGTCCTCACATTATTGATGTTACCAAAATGCTGATTTTAAAGAGGACTGCAGGGCTTAGGCTGTCTCCTGGGGCAGTCTCAGTGTGGGTTAATTGTGACCAGTGTATCTGAGGGTAAGAATTATAACAGTATAACAGGCTGTGTCAATTTTGTCAGGTTGGCTCCACCACTTCAGCAGGCATCAACAGAGGACAATGCAGAGAATGGTGAGAAAACTGTAAATACATTCATATTAAAAGATCTTTTAAATCTACCCACTGCATCGAAAACATGTGTTTAATTACTTCGGACATTGATTGTGACATGTTTCTTTGAACATACACAGTTGAGTCTCATTATTATGACCACTTTCTACTTTTAATGGTGGCAGAGCATAGCTGAAGGAAGTCACGTTTTTGTGGCATTCTGTGGCCCCACTCTTTCATGTGAAAGGCACTCTCAGCTGACTTGGGTATGAATCCATCTCTGCGGAACACGTACATCCATACATGCTGATTGTCTGCCCTGTGGCAGATGGGAACTTCCAGCAAGACGACATGTCACATGTCTATGAATGTTTATAATCATTTATATGTCTATAAACAACTTTGATTGGAAGAGCATGACCAAGACTTTCAAGTACTACCCTGACCCCTTAATTTCCCAGACTTGAACCAAGTTGATCATCTGTGGAACCACCTCATTCGTCATGTTCACTCTCTCCATTGGTCCTCTCCCACGCCCCTCCAGCAGCTGTAGAATGCAACTGCAGTCAGCATGGCCCCAGATACCTGTAACAATCTACCAGGAACTTATTAAGTCACTCCTTGCCCGTCGAGCTGGTGTCTGTGCTGTGCACAGTGTTTTCCCTGGATATTAGCTGGTGGTCACTATAATGTGATTCGACTGTGTAGGAAAGAACAGAAGATCTATTGACTTAATACAGTCTTACAGTGGAAGCTATTGGGGAGCTGCAAATTTCAATCAATAAACCATTATTTAAAATGCATTTTTTCTAAAAATACATATATAAAAATGATTAATTAATTAGTTATTAAGCTGTATATCTATACATTTCTGGGACTTAAATTTGTGGTGATACATTCCCAACATGAGAGGTGTAAGTGGAGTTTTACAGGCACATATTAACTAATAGATGATTTATGTATGACATAAATAATGGACTTTCTTTGCACAGTACAGATGCAGCAGGTAGAGATTAGGTGATCACACACAGCAGCGTTCCTTTAACAGTTTTTGAACTTCATATGTGATACTATGTTACCTTAATGCAGCAGCTAAAACTTGTATAACACTTCTGTAGAGTTCTCTCTGTTTGATGGAGCTATGGAATTTCTGATGGGAGAGGAAGATGATAATGATGATGATGATGATGAGGATGACAACGACCCTGACGACGAAGATAATGGGGTTTTCTGCATTGCACCCACTAGCCCTTTGCCATGCCACCTTGGTTTAACCCGTGTTGCCATGGAGACGTTACCACGGAGCTTCTGTTATGAGCGCCGACATGTCCAGGCGGCCGCTGTGGGAATGCAGACCAATAGCTTCCACAAGCTTGTCCCACACAGAGAGTTGGAGTCTTTTAGCCCTGCCCCTTGCTACACTGGCTACTTCACACTAACAATGAAAGGTAAGGAATGAAAAACAAACCATCTGAGCATATCGCTCATATCGCTGTCTACCTCTGCACATTGTCAAAAGTGTGATTCATTCTTAAACAAACCCTGAAAGATCTGAGACATTTTCATGTACTAGGCTGTATTCAGGACAATGTCCAGGCCACCGTAGCATGTTTTCCAGGGTGTCGTTTAGATGTGTGCAGTGGGGAACTATTTAAACATAGAAAATGACAACTGTAAATTCTGTACTATTTCTGTAAGGCTCTCATTTTTTTAACTACTGAGCTGATTTAATTAAACACATAAAATAATCAGATCCAAATCAGTTAAACAAGAGGCAGGACGATTGTTCTCGGGGGGGTGGAGAGTAGTTGGAGCACCTTTATTTCAGGAAAGGTTGTAGAGATGGACAAGGAGACAGCACATGAGAAACTGTGAAACATCTGAAATTTAGTTTTGGTATGTATAAAAATAAGCTGTATAAGCTTAAAGATGATGCTGATGTGAAATCTATAAAGGTGTGTGTGTATATATATATATATATATATATATATATATATATATATATATATATATATATATATATATATATATATATATATGTGTATATGTATATGTATGTATGTATATATGTGTGTGTGTGTATATGTATGAATATGGAGGATATATATTGTAGTGTATTGTTGCTGTCCAAAGAAAAAATATGTATGTGTGACTTTTGCTTAGCCACACTTTGTTGTATTCAGTAAGTAGTAATTGTGTATGACATTGTGCAGACATGCGTTCTCTGTGGAGGTTTTGACTTAACGTAGAAAACTAACATAGAAAACTGAACAAGCATACAGGTTGACCAAAGTTTTACAATGAGCTGTAAATATTTTCTTTTCTATCAAATACTGTGTCTCTATATAACCTGTATAATTAAAGTACTGCAATAATAAATGGTGTGGTCAGGGCTGAGTTGTTGCTTGTTGCAGTAAGGGCAAATATATTTACATAAACTTGTAACAAACATTAATAACTGTTACTCATTGTAAAAAGTGCATGTAAAATTGGAATGCACAGCTAGCACACAAGTAGCAAGCAGAGTTCAAAGCTAAGGTAATTTTACTGTGGCCTATTAAGGTAATTGGAGGCCTAGCATATGTTGCCAAATAGGGTGGATTTTATAGACTTTACTGTACGTTAATCGTCCTTTGTGTGGCACAAGATTAATAGATAAATAACAGTTTGATCCTGATTTTGTGTGTGGGGGGTGTGGTTGTGGGTGTAGCTCTGTCTGATGGAGTTATGCTGGATGTTCTCTTCCTCCCTGCCACTCCTGGGAACTTGCACTGGAGGCCCCTCCCACTCACCCATGACAACACCTGGGATTCTGTCCTCTCACACGGTGGCTTTTCACCACATGCCCCACCCCCGTCCCCGGGTAAGGCAAAGTGTGATGATGGTGTATACAGATTATTTAGAATAATGCTGTAATAATACAATAATACTGTATACTTTAACTGCAGTATCTCTTTCTCTCCCACAGTGGACCTGATTGCTACAGCAACACAGCTGACAAATCAGAGACTGGTGTGTGTTTTGGAGGCCTGTGCACTGGGCGGAGACAAAGTGGAGCTGGTTTTAAATCGTGCCTTTCCTCTACGCAGCTGACTAAACTCCAAATAAAAAACTAGACGTCTTTTTCCAGACACATTATAAACAGAGAAAATGCCTCAGGTACAGATTTCTTGCTTTTGTTCATCACACAAGTGTACATATACAGCAGAAACTGCTCAATTTTTAATTTTGAAGATCCAAAACACTTTCTTTAATTCTTTAGGAGATATGCAGTACTGTGCAAAAGTCAGAGACCACCTTCCAATTAAAATGGCAATCAAGTTACTTCTTTTACAAAATCTTTGTGTAAACTGTGCATATAATATAAAATCTTTTTCAATATTTAGCGTGTCTGCCATTACAATTTATAATAGCTTCTGTTCATTCCTATGGACTTGCTTTCAGTCTGTCAAAAGAAATCTGGAGGGATATTTACCATACCTCTGAAGTTCTTAAAGTTGATTGAATTTTCTCTTGCACTCCAAATTAAAATGCATTCACCTGTTTGCGTTGAAAAGACTCGTGCTTTGGTACTGGGACAGTGAGAGTGTAACCAGCAAAAATAGATGATTATCAGAGGACAGCTTGTTTATTGAACTCTTGAATGTCTGAATGTCTGTCTACTCCTACAGTCTCATAGTGGCAGAAATTTTAGTTTTCGTTATCATCCGTCTAACACAAACATTACCGAAAACTTTATTCCATATCTCCACGGTCAGGTTTAGTGTTTTAGTTCAGATTTCCTTTTCACAGTAACGGCTTCTTGACAGCTACACATCCTTTCAATGTTAGGTTGTCTTTTAGATCATCAGTAAGAGTGGAGCTTGATATCCTCTTTTTCAAAGATGAAAGATTAAATTAGTGTTTGTTTGATGGTGACAGTTTTGGTGGTGTGCAGGGTCTGTTTCAGATGTTTTTCTCTAGATTAAATAAAACACATTACTTTTTTTAATTGCATTTATTCATTTTTTTAAGTTTTGTTAACCTATTTTGGAAACTCCTGCTTTATCATATATTTCCCCTTCCATTCACAAGTGGATTATCATCAATCTAATCTACTAATTGCACTCAATGACTGGAAATTAAGTAAATGAGAGATTGTCTTTGACTTTTGCATGGTTCTGTATATTGTTAAATATATTTGTTTATATTTTATTATACAATCTTTATTAATTATTATAATAATTATTGTTATTATTATTATTATTATTAATAATAATAATATTATTATTATTATTATTATTATTATTATTATTATTATTAGACATGTTCAACAAACTCACTGAATACATTTTACTTTTTATCACTAGGGCACAAACTGATGACTAATGCGGACCTGTGGCTTTTCTCCAATGAGCACCATGAGCTGCTTTCTGAAATACAAACACAGACATACAACAGAATGACCAGTGGCTTGTAGGACCACTTTAAGACTATGAAGGACTTTCAGTTTGGACAACTCTAAATGCCTTTATTTTTTTATTGTTGTTTATATCATTGTTTCTGTTATTTATGTTTAAGATATAAGATGAGCTTTATATTGTAATGTGAGGTATGACTTCATAAGTATCTAAAGTTACTGCAGTAGATGGTGCCATATGGACTCATTTGTCATAAAAGAATAACTCTTGGTAATAAATCAACTTTGTTTACGTTTAGAGATCCAGAACTTTGTTGTTCTCATAAACAATGGAGCCTTTGATGATCACAAATCTGATGAGCTCCTGATGACTTCCAAACTGGTAAATGAGATGCTCCCACCTGGAACGAGGAGGAAATAATGAGCAGCATGCTTCTGTAATCCACACTGTAATCCTCATATTACCAGGTTTAGAAATGAGTATCACCTTCCTGAACTCTTAATCCTAATCCTCTATTCCAATCTAGATAATCCTAATCATTATCTCAGTTCTGTTGGCCCTGTGTGTGCTTACCTTGGCGCATTAATGATGAGCAAATCTCCTTGTTTGCTGGGCTCTAGCGATCCGTGTAAGTGAGAGCATTTGAGAGCATAGGCTGCGTTTATTGTGGCGGCTGCCAGGACTTCAGGCATGGACATCTTTAGCGTCACGCAGGCCAGGTGCATCACCATGGGCTAGCAAAGAGTGGCATGTTATTAGGTTTGATATGAAATAGTGTTCACTCCTTTTACAGTGACGGTGATGGGAACCAGGAGTTGTGATGTCTATGACAGGTGTGTATATTAGTTACCATTGAACAGCAGTATGCATTCGGGTTGAAGTCACTGCCAAGTGATACTATAACTCCAGCATCAAGCATGTCTCTGGCACGAGGACATGGGAGCCTGTTTTAACAGAAGACATATTCAATTCTGATTTCTGCTGATGTATTGTTTAGTGATGTGTATTTTTAACACAGTTACCGATGAACATACCTGAGAATATAGGCAGTGGTCGGCAGAAGGACAGCTGATACCTTGGCATTTGCCATCGCAGCAATGCCCTCATCCGTCACCTCTTCTAGGTGGCTTATGGCTAAAGCAGCCAGTTCTGCCCCAAGCTGAGATGAAAGATGACATGAACAAAGAAGTATGTTATTTTGCGTGTCTCACAGTGAGTTCTGTTTTTAGTCAGCAGGAGTTTCTTATTTTAATAAGTGTTCTGTATCACAATGTATTTGTGACCAAGTTCAAGCTCTTTGTATACCTAGATGAAGACATACCTGGGCTAGATCGACGCATCGTTGTATGACAAAATTGTCTAAAATTCAAATTCCACAGATTATTGGCATTGGTAGATATCCTGTCAAACTGGTGTAAGAATTTTTTACATTTATTTATTTTACAAAGCACCAGTCCAAAATAGTTTGGACAGTATGTGACATTATGAATGAATTGATTTAATATAATGCAATATATTATCATGGTTTAAAAAATATATAGGTTTGTGAAATGCTAGCATTAGCACTGCGCCCTTAAGCTACTTGTTAACTTTGCAGTGAAAAAGTCTAAAAGCTGAAGACAGACTACTACTGCTATCTAGTTATCAGAGATTTAAACACACCATAAACCGTGTCTGCCATCAAGCTTTGCTTGTAAGCTATTCATTTTACAAGTTGATACTGAATCGATATAGTTTTACAAAAATAATGTTGTGATACTCAAGTGTGTTGTTATTTCTTTACATACTAATGCATAATGAGACACATATTTTCAGTAGGAGGGAGTTTAGGATGGCAGGCGGGTCCGTCTAGCACCCACTTTCTGATTATGCAGCCATGCTGCTGTAATGTGCAGAATGTGGTTCAGTGTTAAAGTAGACATGACTATCCCTGAAAAGCAGTTGATACAAACATTGTTCATCTTTCACAGATGTGCAAGTACCCCAATCCATCACAGATGCTGGCTTTTGAACTGTATACTGGAAACACTCTGTATCTGTATATCCGCTTTACGACAGGAGCACTCAACATCCAACATTTCCATAAAAAGAAAATCTAAAAGCTTCATGCAGCATAAACCACAGTGCATGTTCCCACTGTGCATTTCCACTTTTAGTTGGGGCCCGCAGAAGGCAGATGTGTTTCTCGACGTTTAAATTTGCACTATTTGCACTTCACATGCAAACTTATATAATGGCCTTTTTTTTTTTTTTAACAGTAATACTCTTAAAAATAATGTGGATATTTTAGGAATTTCACAATATTATGAGTCTAAGTGGACATAGCTGCTGTTACAAAAGGATAACAAATAACAAACTAGAAAAGTGCATTTCCTGAAGGAAACTCGAGATGGTTGCGCAGCTTGCTCAGTGAGGAACGAGGGATGACTAAACGAGTGCGGGTCGGTATGACTATGGATTAGCGTTTGGGGACCTGCCCTTAGTGAGTACGTGAAGTTTGGTGGCTCTCGGGTGAACAAAAGCATTACTGCTTGGTTTGGGTCGAAAATGACTGGGACTCTATGGGAGAATCGAGGGATGAATAAACGACAGATAAAGGAGTGCGGGTTAGTATGGCTGTGGATTAGTGCTTGGGAACCTGCCCTTAGTATGTATGTGAAGTTTCGCGCCTCTAGGCCGAACAAAACAGCTGGCTTTAGAGGGGTCCAAAAATGACTGGGACTCTATCGCAGGAACGAGGGATGCAAAACAAAAAGGAGAAACGAACGAGTGCAGGACAATCAAACACTGTATTCTTGCTTGGGGCTGCGACCCAAGCTAGTGTATCCGATTTGGTGTCTCTAGGTTGAGCGAAAGTAGGTTAGATAGGCTTGTGTTTTTCGATCCTATTCATTCTCTATGGGGAAAAAATTCCGGAAAAAATCCTTCCTACTCGGAATCTATGAATCCGATCAAAAAGCTGTATACAAGCCCACTTCAGCATATCATACCGGACAATCTGAAGTTGGAACAGAGTCGATATCTCAAAGCTGTGGGACGAGTTAGTTGGTGATGAAACGGGAGAAAAAGAGTAACAGTATAGTTGCGCATTGACTACAATCTAAACACCTGAAAGCACTGCTGACATTTCATGACATTGGTGCTATATTACACACCTGTGCAGAGTCCATAGGATGAAGTTCATCTCCATGGAAGTTGATGTTGAGACCCATGTCTTTACCAGCCTGCAGAATTCGGCGTGTAGAGTTGAGGTCGAAAACTCCTTTTTCACAGAACACATCGATGTTGTCCACCTGAAGGCTGCCTGCTGTCATCTCCTTCTGTATAGCGGGCAGCTGTACAGACACAATGTCCTCCGTTGCTTCTTCCATAGTCTTACCTCTGGACATGAGCGCAGGTAAAGAGCATGTGAGTGTGGAGGAGATACAGCTATGTCCAAACTGTATACTGTCTTACTGCTTGTAGTGGTGTACTACTTTTAACATGGTATTTAGGATGGTGGCAGTCGGTATCATGTTGGAGTGTGAATATAAATAAGGTTGGTTCTATGCAGAGTTGTCTATGTGTGGGGTAGGAGGTTTGCTCTTGGCCTATTTGATTCTGTAATCAGCACATTGTTACCTCTAACAAAACTCTCTATAGTAATAAACACTTTTTAAAATATTAGACATGATGTGAACATGCCATCATAAACATTAGCAGCACTGTAAGCCTGTATACAAATAAGAATACCATAATATATTACGCTACATTTGAAAGCTTTTACACAGCAAAATTCAGGGGTTGGACAATGAAACTGAAACACCTGTCATTTTAGTGTGGGAGGTCTCATGGCTAAATTGGACCAGCCTGGTGGCCAATCTTCATTAATTGCACATTGCACCGGTAAGAGCAGAGTGTGAAGGTTCAGTTAGCAGGTAAGAGCACAGTTCTGCTCAAAATACTGCAATGCACACAACATTATAGGTGACCAGAGTTCAAAAGAGGACAAACGTCTTGCTGGCACATCTGTGACCAAGACAGCAAGTCTTTGTGATGTATCAAGAGCCACGGTATCCAGGGTAATGTCAGCATACCACCAAGAAGGACGAACCTCCACCAGCATCACGTAGTGACCTGGCCACTATCCTGCAAGAAGAATGGCTTAAAGTCCCTCTGACCACAGTGCAGGACGCAGTATATGTCATTCCCAAGACCAACTGACGCTGTATTGGCCGCAAAAGGAGGCCCTACACCACACTAATAAATGATTGTGGTCTAAAACCAGTTTCATTGTCCAACCCCTGTATATCCTAATTATGCAGTGTTTTGTAAAATATAGGCTGATCTTTTTTTTTGCATATGTTTTCCAGCCAAAGAAAACGAATTTAAATAAAAAGTGTCAATGATCCAGGTGATAGAGTAAGTAATTTTGACCTGGGCACAGCATGGGCTCCACAGTATGTTGAGGATATCCCAATAGGCATGCTGCTCCGTGCAGCATCTATGACGCTCAGCATTTTTAGCTCCGTGTCCAGCTCTAGCCCATATCCGCTCTTACATTCCACCAATGTAGTCCCAGCTCTCAGCATGCGCTCCAAACGGCCCTTCAACCCCTCCAGCAGAGTTTCTGAATCAGCTGCACGAGTGTGCTTCACTGTGAAATGAATGCCACCTCCTGCCTCATGTACCTCCATGTATGTAGCTCCAGCAAGCTGCATATACACAAACTCTGTATGTTTTACATAGTTTTACATGAATTACATAGAATAAGCCCATGATATATTGGGCAAAGGTCAGAGACTAGCTTTCATTTATTTAGTTTCCAGTCAAAACAGCTTTTACACACGTTTTTCATTGTTTAGTTCAGCTATAAGATAAAAGTAAAAGGAATGTAATTAATTTTGCAAAATATTAAAAGCTGTAGAGGCCCTAAAAACCCTGTATAACCAGGTAGGCCACCATAACTGTCAGGTACCTAAAGCTTCCTTTGAGATAGAGGAGAAAATCAAGCTCCGCTCTAATGCTAGTTCTGAAACAATCCACCAGCATCCTTCTACTGTGAGAGGACATCGGCCTTATCACTCTACAAGGATGTGTAGCTGTCAAAAAGTTCTGGTTGAGAGAAGGATACAATAAGCTGTTTACAGATCAAATTCAATAATGCAAAATTCCCCATGTGGAATAATAAAAGCTTATCTTAAATAAAGACACTGCTAGAGTTCTGAGAACAATGTACTGATCAACCTAGAGTCCAGACCTCAACATCACTGAAGATGTTTAGGATTCTGAGAAGCCGAATAAGTGAATAATTAGATTTAGTTGTTGAGGCCGTGTGTAAATTATCTATTAAATTTATATTTTCTTCTTTTCTGTTACAGGTAAAAATGAACTGTTGTTTGGCCTGGAAGTAAATGAATAAATGAAAGAAGGGCAGCACAGAGCTTTACATGGCATTGTTTACTCACTTAAATAAAACATTTTTACCAAGTTATTGGTTTATAAGGCTGGTTGTCATTTGGCTTGCTTTTGACATTTTTTTTATCCTATTAAAGCCATTTTGCTAAAGATGTTTACTCTACCTTCATTGCAAACTCATGGACTCTGTCCCCAGCCCAAACTGGATGTGTGTGTGCATCAATCAAACCTAAAAAAAAATAAATCAATTTAATAGTGACTGAATGTGGTTTTTTAAAAGAATTGGTCTGAGAAACTGAATACCTACCGGGGAGAACGCACATGCCGGTGGCATCTATGACCTTATCAAACACGGCGCCTCTGAACTGTGCGTCAATGAAGTCTGCAGATCCCACAGCTTTGATCAGCCCATCACTGCACATGCACACACCATCTTTATATAGCATATTGCGTTTGTGAACAGAGAAAGAAATGTACCTCTAATCAAGAGTTTATATCATTAATGCATAAACGACTTACTGTCCAATAACCACACTTCCATTCTCAATAACTGCCAAATTCTGCATCCCCTCTTTGGTCAGAAACTTCTCACCATTTCTGCACACCAGAACCACCTGTTTTGCACCTTTCACTAAAAGCTTGAAGTTGCTGGACATTTTGTGTCTGCGCTTCACACACGAGCTGAGCTGAACTCCTGGATGACAAGACAGGTAAATATTTAGCAAATGGCAAAATCAGGCTCATGGGCAAAGGTCGACATGGGAGGGCCCTACAGGGGAGAAGCAACTGGCCAGTGGATTGGGGTGGGGGGGATGTTTGATGTTCAAAGACTCAAACCTACACCTGTGTGTGAATCCATGTTCCTACTGAACATACAGGAGAGTGCTAGAGAGCCAGTTTCATGCATTCAGCAGGGGGGTTTTTCTTGGTTAATGCTTTGAGGGCAAAGTAGACTGTATAAATGGCCGTATAAGGAGCTCACATCTGTCTTTCTGTAATAGAGACTTCTGTAGCCCAGTATAAAAAGACAGAAAAACTTTCATATGTGGTCTAATTTTGGTAGACTAAGTTTAGTTTTAACTACCTCGGCTTGCGATACTAAGTGTAGCTTGCTAGCTACACTTGCTAACAGCTACTATCCTGAACTGTTATGCTTTGTGTGTCACGTTTACCACAGCATTTGTTACCCCGCTGGTACGCTGTAGAGGTCTCCCTTAAACTACTTCATGTCGGACAGCTAGACCAAGATGAGCTAATGAGAGAAAATAGAAACTGCAGCAATGACTTCTCTTCCACAATACATATAAAAGTCCTTCCTTGTTTTTATTTTTTATTAAATACTATTAAAATTACAGGTAAAGAAGACTACTGGAGGTGAGCAGCATTTAGGGTTATATCGCTGCCTGCTGCTTTGGTTTATTCCAGACAACACGTTTTTAGCATTTTTGTGTGGACGAGTGGATTTGTTTTAAATGGTTTGTGTGGAGTTTTTTAATCAGAAGAGGAAATAACCCAGTTTTAAACCACCCTGTCCACATGAACGCTGTTTAATAAAGACTCCCCGTCCCTGAAGCCACGTTAGCCAATCAGAAGCCTGGCTTCAGTACTTAATGCGCTGTCAAATGGTGCTGAGGTGGTTATCACCCTATTTAGAGCTGGGGTTTGCAGTTAGGAATACAGCCCGGGTCGTGGGAGCTGGATATATTCCGATACTTCTGTTCTTCGGTGAAGTGCAAGAGTAAATGCTTATCTAAATATCTACACGTTGCAGGTCCTGTTGGTGAGTCAAAACTAGTATGTTACACCGTCCGCCATTACACAAAACCGCCTCGTGTAAACATAGACACCGCTACAGGCCGCCTAAAATGCCCTCATGTGGACAAAAGGCCAAAACGCATAAAAAAAGCCATGTATAAATAAATAAATAAATAGATAAATAAATACCAGTGTAAGTGTTGACATGGTCTCAGTCTTCCTTCATACTACTTTCGTGTGTTGAAGGTACAGTCCAAACTCTTGGCTGAATATTTGTGTTAAGGGAATTTCTTCCCAGCTGCTCTAAAAGAGAAGCTAGTTCTACACATTGTGTCACCACTTTAAATCTTTAACAAATCCGAGGACACAAAATACAAAATGCATAATTTTATTTGCACAACTGTGCCATCAGAATTACGCTTTTACAGTGTACAAAACAACCCAACAGATGAATTTTACAAAGAAAAAGAAGAAACAAAGCTTCACATGACTAATACAAACTAAATCATATTTTCAAAACTGAACCCCTAATCCCACGTTCATCATTCCCTCATCTCCCCATCTTCTTCCTCTTCTTCCACTCCACGTATATACAAAACATTGTTACACCTGCGAAACAGACAAGAAAAAAATATTCATCTGCAACTGGTTCATGTTATTGTTGAGTGTTACTGGCACATCTGGATCTTCAATGTCCCTTTATGGATTAGACTGTGTGTGTTTGAAAGAGAAATGGAACTAAAAAAATGGGGCTGATTAAGTAGAGAACCTATGAATGAATCTTATAAACAGCTTAAGTTTCATATAGCAGACTTCTGACTCCAATTTACATCCACTTCACTGCTTAGCAGTGTTTGTGTTTTGCCATAGTGTGCTGTGGATTAAAGTACAGTTATTTACCTGACCAGCACCTCCCCAAGGTGACCCGCCAAAGCTCCATCCACATACTCCTCTGTGTTAGCCAACTGGATATGGAACGAGAGAATGGGGGGAACATTATTAATCTTTGGTCATGGTACAACTGATATGAATAATGATCATAAAAATAACATCAACCTGCCACAAGAATTTCAAAATCATTTATGCTCAACATTCTGCATACAGTAGGACATGAACTATAATGCCAATATTAGAAACAACTAGGACATTAATATTAACAACCAAGAAGCTACAACATAGGACTTCATTTGAGGGGAGCAGCATTCCAGTGCTTTCCTTCTACATGCTCTTAAAGTCCAGAGCAACATTCTCACTACATGTGCCAGTGGTAAAGGAATTACAATAGCCCACCCTACTAAAAACATTAGAACCATTAATATTAAAACTTAGGGGTTGGGGTTTTTAATGGGAATTGCCATGGTTACCATCAGAAATCACCTGTTGACTGTAGGACACCTTTAGACCCCATTAGAAAACTATTATATGCATCCAATATCAATTCCAGAACAGCTGCTTAACCATTACACTCCATCACACTGTCATATCAACCCATCAGCGAAACACAAAATACTACTGCTGACAACACCAACACAAAGTTTTGATGGTTTCTATGAGTTTTCCCCCAGCAGGGTATTTCACTGATGTCGGAAGGGTTAACATTTGTTACAAATCCCTTACTTTATTTGTATAGTAAATTAAAATATTGTTCTAAAGCAGGGGTGCCCAACTCTGGAGCCCAGCACAGTTTAGGGGTCCCTCTGCTCAAACACACTGGACTGGAGGTGTGCAAATCTTTTATAAAAGTAGTCGATGCACAAGTAGCACAAAACCAAATCTAATTAATCAAATTTTAATTTACACCAGCTAATCAGGCCGTCAATACAAAAAGAAAAACCATAAAGGGTTGAGGGTTATAATTAGCATTAACTGGATATTTACAGTTAACTATATGGGATAACTATGATGGGGAACGCAAGATCTACTAAATAATTAACCTCTTCACTGTGCCGGGACATTATTGGACACTAAACAGTTCAGGTTAACTGAACACCAGCTGGACATTACAATTTTCCATACTCGTATCACTGTGCACTGCCATTTTTGTCTATGCCTATAAGATTAAACATTTATTTATAATACCTTCTGTACTGTTGTTTACAGTGTACAGCTACCCATTACTGTCATCTGGTTTTCTGATTGGATGGTTTTACATGAATTGTGTATGTGGAAATACACAGCTGCACTGTGCTCCTGCATAATATTTATGCTTTATGCTTTTATTATTGTACATACACTTACAATGGAAATTATACTTTCACGTCATATTATACTTTACTCCTAGCATCCCTATTATACTTCCATAACAGTTTTACTTACTTAATAATAATAATAATAATAATATAGTACTTTTTTCTTCTCTTTATTTAAACATATTCTGTTATTGTTCTTTACTGTACTTGGGCGGCTGCAAGATGTGACTGTCCCTCTGGGATTAACACAGTGATCTATCTATTTATCCATCTATCTAAACTTGCACACAGAATAATAAACAATTAAAGCATGACATTACCTGCATGTTCATGTAGCCATCCACTGATACCAGGTAACCTTTGTACTCCATTCCCCATTTCAGCTTCACCATCACAGGTTTTCCGGTCAGACCGTTCAGGAACGGCTTTGGGTTCAGTGGTAAACTCTGTGAAGAAAAAGAGTGGTCAGCACTACAGCCAGGGAATTCTGCAAAGCTGATACGCCAATGAATAGCAAAGTCGTTTTTTAGGTTTTAGCTGGCCTGTGTAAGGCTGAAGAGACACATTACAAAATGAAGCTTGGCGTGTATCAGGTTAGCGAGTTTTTTCAGAAGACGTTTAGATTAGAGACTAAGCCTGGTATTTCACTCTACCATTTTCCTGTCCTTTCCATGTAGTTAAAGAAGTCAATTTAAGTTAGATATATACGGTCTTCACTAAATGTTTTTTGCAACAAAAGTAGATTTTATGTAAACAAAATGTAAAGTTACATAATTGATTTAACGAATGTTACTCCTTCGGGTAAATAATATCCATGTTTGTAAACAGAAATCATTTAAAAAGTTGGTTCATGTGTCATTTATGATGAGACTTGGAAAGAGACAAAACTGTGTTTCAATTCTTTCCTTCGCTTATTTGCTGGATTATTTATTTACTAATCGTCTTTTATATTTTTTGTTGTTATGCTACGTATGTAGTGTTATTTTAAGCTCCTGTTTCCATTTAGGTATGAATAATTATCTTATTTTTTAATGTACTTCATTTCCCAATTCCCCCACAAAAACTCATCACGCTCGGCCAACTCCAGCTAGCGCTCAAACGTTGATCTAACGTCAGTGTAAACCAACTTTCCTTTCCGTACACTCAGACTGCGAACACTAAAATAACACCAAACTAGCAAAGAAGTCCCGAACACCAGCCACAGTAACCAAAACAGGGGGAAAAGCCTCGACCTGTGTTAATTAGTAGGCCAGTATCGTTACAGCGGCATGAAAGCACTTCAGCTTAACCAGCCATTTAGCATTAGCATGCTAACAGCATCGCCCCTTCCTTATGAATGAGAACCTCTTTACTTTGACCCTCAAAAACAGAGCTGCTCGCGGGGCGAGAAAGCCTGATGAACACTCACCATCCTCAGAAAGTGAAATTACTCTTCAGTAACTCTTAAATATTGTTTCATTCAAACGCATCTGCTCCAAAAGCTCACTCGCACGCCTTGCCGCCAGGAAAGGGAAGGACAACGAGTAACGAGCTCAACTCTGCCCTCGAAACACATATGAAGTGCCCCACAGCGCCCCCCGCCGTACCGGAGGAACAGAACAGGTCTCGTGTATTTCACACTGTGACCACTAGGGGTAGCATGAATTCCAGAAATCCTTATCCCTGTGAACCTGGTCCTGTAACAACACGTCCTGCACAATTGACTGTCTTTTCCAACACTCAGAAAAAGCTTATTAATTATCTGACTGCAATGTTGATTGATCCCTAATTAAGCTGGAGCAAGGAAATCATCTCAAATGTGGAGGGCACAAACACCTAGACCTGGATTGGGAACAACTGTGTGCCAAAATAGTACTGCAGAGAGGTTACTGTGTGTGAAGCCACAATAATCATCAAACAGAAGAGGGCCTGAATATGTAGTCTCCAATATCTAACACTAGACCAGTGGTCACCAACCCTCCTCCTGGAAATCTACATTCCTGGAAGTTTAGTTCCAGCCTTCATATAACGTGCTGCCTAATGCTAATGATGGTTTAGACAAAATCTGAAAATCTATCAACCAACAGCATCAGCAACAGTGGTGTTTACAATGGCGAGGGCACTACTGTTAATGAGTGCTCTATTGCAGCTCTGGTGACTGACTGGACCTGGATCACCTCCCAACCATCAGATGTGGTGAAGGTGGAAACATAAGAGGTGTCATGATGTTTACTACAAGAAGTGCCCTTTCATTAAGACCAGTGAAAAAGGCACAACAAGCAAGCGGCATTTTTTTTTTCATTTTATTTATTTTTTTTCCCAATGTACTGAACTGTTGGACATATATACCTGGTAAAATTGTGGGTTTTGCATGCTCTGTTTTTGCACAGTCAAGAAAACGGAGACTTGAACATTTCAGGCCTGTCTCAAATGATGCCCTAAGATGGGTGATATCCCTGTAAGTTCACACTGGTGATGGTGACATCAACAATGTGGGACCCAGACACTCTATTAGCCCCAGGTTTAAAACAGGTTCAGAATTGTGCAATATGGAGGCTAAACAAACTCATTGACCTTTGTCTGTATGTCAAGGAATTATGGGAAAGAGGCCACTGCTCAGTTTACATTGATGCAGTCCTCAATAAGGCCACACCAGGGACACATATAGGCATTCTGTGCACAGCCTGTAAGTAACCTCATGGCGCTCACACAGTTAAGTGCAGTGCTTGTGCACTGGGACAGAGCTGATCAGACATATTCAAGTTTTTCTATTGTATGACAAAATACAAGATCATGACCAGTACAGTCTAAAGCCCACAGAGAAAGTTAGCTGTGGTGATGTTGGTCTGTCTGAAAGCTCCCACACTCTCTTAAACGCCACAGTAAATAAACAAGTGCAAAAAAATAATGACTTTGCAACTAAGCTCTCATTCATTTCAGACACAGTATCAGTCATACTCACCTCAGTCTCATTTTAGTGAATCACATAACTGGTAATCCAGTGGACAAATACGACCATATAAACTGAATAGCTCTCTGTACTTCCATTCCCCACCCAGAGAAGCAAACTCCCAGTGACATTTTAGTTACACAATCTGAGTGACACATGATGGATACTTGTTTGGATAAATGGAATGAACGGAATGGCAGCCTATGTTTTCTCATCATGTCTTCTCAGGTTTGTAAAGAGTTTTTCTGTTGGAGCCTTTACTGCAGTCTGCACCTGAACACCTGACCTGGGCAAAACATCAGGAGAATGAAATGTCAGCTTCATTCTTCAGTATGAATTGGAACTCCCCTCCAAGTGGGAGCGTTTGGTGTTGAAGGGGATTTCCCAGGTAGACTTGCGGCAGTATATATTTATATTAGTAATTTTTTACTTTTTTGGTCTCAATGATTCAATTATGGTCTGTTGGGGTGCTGAGTTGATGGAGGAGGAAAGAGTGTGGGCTCTAATCTCAGACGCTTTTAAAATCCTTCTTGAAGAATAAGAGCCAACGATTAATTTCTGAAAGCGGATGAATACAGGTTGGCGAAGGCATTCTGCAAATCCTTGGATTAGAAGCGGAAATCTTTTCACCCAGCCGCATTCCACGCCATCAACCAGGAAAAGTTCAGTGAACGGCTGCCGTTTATCCGCTCGCGCGTTCCACGGGTTTTCCTTCCTGCCTCCAAGTCCACACCACCCACTACAACATCCCTCGAATGAAGGAGAGAGTGACCTGCACTAAAGCTCAGCCTTACCACACTCCTGCTCCAGTTACCTGTGATGAATCATCACCCCGACCTGCCCTGCTGTTAAAAAAGCAATTTTGTGTACATACAGTTCAAAATGCTAAACAAGGTTGTTGGCGAAATGCTATGACATATTTGTGAAATGCTAACAAGATGCTAGCCTGCGATGTCCTTAAACCAAGATAAGCCCAGCCCACAAACCAGAGTCTTCAGTCACAGGGCCTCATTTATAACCGGTGCATACACTTGACAGATCTCTGGAATATGAAACTGAGATTCATAAAGAAATACTTAGAAGGAAAACAGGAGTACATTTACGGAAGCTTTGTATCCTGGATACAGCCTTAAAACAGGTGAAGGCTAACTAAACATGCTACCCATCCCCACACATAGCAGTTCCTACCAATACAAGTTCTATATCAGACCACAAACCCATGAAAGCTTTCATACCCAAGCACTGTTTTGTTTGATGTGTTTACTGATGTATTGTTTGTACCAGAAGTGGACCAAATGTGTTTAGGGGCATGCGGGCCAAATGGATGTTTTAAAGATCACCAGAAGTACTGTCTGTTTGGGTATTCTGTATACCTCATATTTTTTATAAGAAAAAACAAAAAACAGTTGCTTCGAATGCGTTGTTTTTGTGATTTCATGACAACCAACACATCCAATGGGAACAGTACCCGTTTACATATAGCCAGGGGCGTAGCTGCAAATTCTGGGCCCTGTACACTCTCAGTGTCAGTGGGCCCCTATCCATGCCAGTACACGAGGAACGTGAGCAAAAGAAATGGGCCCCTCTCCCTACTCGGGCCCTGGGTAGTCAGGTCCGCTTTTCCCCCCACTACCACGCCCATGCATATAGCGCAATAAGAACAACAGGTGGAACATCTGGATGAGGGATGAATATTGACCACGTGGCCGTTATATGTCTACGTTAGGGACAAAATAAGGGAGAATATGGGCTCTTTAAACCGGTATCAAAACTCTCACTGTAGACAGAGGGCGGAGCCTACGTCCTGTCAGTCATGCACCAGCTCCCCAGCTGCTAGGTATTTCAGCAGAAGTGCGGAGCAGAGCAGGTCATACGGGCTCACGTCTCAGAGAGAGTGAGTGAGAGAGAGCGAGAGCGACAGACAGACAGACAGACAGACAGACAGACAGAGAAAGAGAGAGAGAGAGAGACACAGAGCAAGAGAGAGAGGCGGAAATGGAAGACTAATGCGCAGCATGTGAGGGGACCATAAACAAACGGGCAAATGGCTGCTGTAGCTGCGCAGGTGATCGGCTCGTTCTCGTTGGTGCTGGAAATGAGCTGCACCTGGCAGCCCCGCGCGCAGGAGGTCGTGCTTCTACTTGCCGTTTGAGAAAGTGTGGCGCAGCAGTGGCGGAGCCTGGCGCTGGATTTGAACGCAAGAATTCGCTCGCCAGTTTATTTCTGATTTGACAGACTGACGTGGGAAATGATGGACAGGTGGACTGTGCTCCTCTTCCTGCTGCTGGTGGGCGGTGGTCCTCACCTTGTGCGTTCAGGTCAGTGTTTTTGTGTTGCTGCGCAGGTGCGCTAAGAACTAGAGCAGCTTCGCCAAACACACCCACGCACACTCACTCACCCACACACAAACACTGCAGCTGAACCTGTGTTTGTACATATGCATATTTCATATATATCACAGGCGATGTGTAACTTGGCATTAAAGGACTCTTAAATTTAATTTATGAATTTAAAATTAAGTTTAGTGTAGTGTGTATAACTTGCCTAAGGTTTGACAAGGGTCTGGACCCCACAGTCCATGTTTGGAAACGACAGATGTTTTGAATTTGATGCTTCTGTGGTGTCGCTACAACCAACACATTTACGTTCACCTTTTCAGTCTGCAAAAGTTTAGCCCTACCCACCCTGAGGTTATAAGGGGGGATTCTGGCTGGCCAGCAATATGGAACAGTAAGAAAGGCAACCAGTTCAGTTCTAAGGCTAAAAGGGAGGATGGAAAATGTGGTTTTGATTGGTCTGTTTTCTTCTGGTTTCTACTATTATGAAACCTTAGACAGTGTTGTAAACGTAGGAAACAGTGGGGCTATTTCTCTGACCAACATTGCATTATTATTATTTTTTAATATATATATTAAGGTTCAGGTCCTTTAGGCTAAATGCGGCTAGTGTTGATGTTTATTTATCTACAATATTTAAACACAACTGATGTCCTATATGTTGTGTGAAACTTTGGGCCAATAGAAATGCTCCAAAATCACCATCATTAACTAACTAACATTAAAAGGTAAGGATATGTTTTGCGCTCCCCTGTAAAGTCTCGATTTCGCAGATGGATGTTTTTCTTTGGACAGTGACAATTGTATTATGTATCATATGTGTTAGACACAGCTGTGCCTAGTGATGTCACTGATGTAGCCCTGTTGTGTATGTCCTAGTGCTTTCTGCTCTAACACAACTGATGCACCTAACGTCATCAGCTAATTAACCCCAGGCATATTACAACTACATTACAAGGCTTATTGTTCAGTAACTACAAGGACTAAAATGCAAACTTGAGGTATACTGAAACACCAGCATTGTAGTTCCACTTTTAGTTCTGTTAAGAATGTGTTGACATAAACTGTTCTTGGGGCTAAACCAACTTTTATACACACCTGCATGATCATTTAAAAGGTTAACAAGGCCTTCCTGAACACAGAAATGTGCAGGACAGAAGTACTCCAGGTTGAGAAACAGTGTGGTACAGTACATGTACATTGGTGTCACTGAAGTTCTGTCATGTGTTGTGTGTTTGTGTATGCAGGCTGTGAAAATCGTGTGTGTAATCCTCGTGTGGATAACCTGGCTTTGGGGAGGCACCTGAAAGCCGAAAGCCAATGTGGCACTGCCTCACCTGAGCACTCCTGTAACTTTGAAAAAAGCAGCTGTGTGCCGCGGTGTGAGGTGTGTGACTCTAAGATCCGTACGTGGGCTCACCCACCCAGTGCGATGACGGACTCGCCCTTCAGACACCCGCCTACCTGGTGGCAGTCTGCCCGAGATGTTGTCACAGAGACTCTGCAGCTGGACCTGGAGGTGGAATTTTACTTCACTCACCTGATCATAATCTTCCGCTCACCCCGGCCAGCCGCCATGATGCTGGAACGTTCCAGGGATTTCGGCCAGACGTGGAGCACGCTCCGTCTGTATGCCCGAAACTGCAGCAAGCAGTTTGGGACAGAAGTTGGCCACAGCTGCACAGAGAAGTACTCATCAGAACGACCCTGTAGTGGTGGAGAGGTAGGAGTCTGTGGATCCGCGGTCCTTCATAAGATATAGCTTGTCTAATAAAACAAAACGCAGGTGTTGCTTGCATCGTTTCTCTTCAAAGGCTATATGATGAAATGTTATTTTAATATTTACCCTGTCCAAAGAGAAACAAGTATCTCCAAAATGGCAACTTTACCTGAGAGGGCAAAAACCTCATTTGTTCTTCTCCAAGCGATTTTGAGCCTTTCTGTTGGTCCATTCGATATGAAATTTCACACAGTGTAAACAACTGCTGTTAGCACATAAAAACGAAAAATGAACAAAAATTGACATGCATGTTTTTCTTTGGACAGTGGCAGTCATTTATCTTAGTTATTTTGAGTGATGCCTGAAATGAGTGCTGGGTGATGAGGACACCCTTGTTTGATAGTTTGTATTGTGAGCATTCATGTCATTTTAGTTTTATAGTAAGGTTAACTGTTTTAGGGTTCACAATAAGCTTTTCTGTTATTTAGTGATGCTTTGTATTTTGTGGAAGATTTATTTTGAGTTTAGAAGCTCTGATTTCAAAGTTTGATTCACTTTTCAGTCCTCAGAAAAGGTCACAAAAGGTGAAGCCTGCAGCTGCTTAACCTTACTCATAGACGCTGAAGACTGAAATCTTGAAGTTTGGTGTGTTTTCTCATGAGACACACTAAGACAGTCAGAACAGAGTTCATATGCATACATCAGTCTTAAAGGAGCAATGTGTAAAAGACAAACTTGACAAATATGTACGTCAAACAATCAGGGGCATCATATGACCAGTCCCTGCACAGTCCCTTCTCCTCCCTCTTCACTTCTTGCCAATCCAGAAAAAATGGATCAAAATTCTTCTCTTTACTTGCCAGCAGTTGCTCCAGCAGTAAAAGAAACACTGATGTGTGCTCTTGTTTGGCTTCTATTGATATCACCTTATTTGCTTCTGATTGTATATTTTTGTAGGGAGCAGATGCCCGGTGTTCATTATAATAGCTGGTTGTCAAGAGTTTCAGCCATTGTAATTGTGTTTATTTGTCCTTTCAATGGCTACCTGCCCTTAAATGATCTAACAGCACACTGGGTGTAGAACATTACTAAGGTTTGACAAGAGTGTGAACCCCTGTTAGTGCAGCACTGCTACTTCATCCTCTCATGTAGGACTGATTTGACTGGCTAGTTGGTTAGCATGTCACCTTTAGTGGACATCTCTGCCACATAATACATGGATGACTTCGACAAACCGTTAACAGTGTAATTTCTTCGCATTCTGTTCATGACTTTGCTTCACTTCAACACATTGCTCCTTTAAACAAGTAACATGGCACAGTAACAAAACAGCCTGTATAATTCAGAAGCAAAAGGGAGTGCTGAAAATTGTGTGCTTGTATCTGTAGGTCATTTACCGCAGTCTCTCCCCCGGGGATGCATTAGAACCCTACAGCTCAATAGCTCGTGCACAGCTGGGTATTACCAACCTTAGAGTGAAGATGCTGAAGCCACAGTTGTGCCCGTGTCATCAAAAACAAGGCAGTGCCAAGCTCCCCACTTCCCCCTACGCCATCTACGACCTCATCCTGAAGGGGGCCTGTCTTTGCCATGGGCATTCTGATGAGTGTGTGCCTGTCAGTGGAAACACACGCTCTCGCAGCCTGCATGCGGTAAGTGGAGTGTGTGTGTGTTTGCAGCATGTGTACGTTTTTAGCACACAATGCCCAGGTCTCAATCACAGACTAATATTTCTCAAGAACATTGTGGATTTATTAAGATTAATTAAGGTGCCTTGATCTGAATTTAAAGTCATATTATTTCAGGCAAAGGTTGGACATGAGATGAGTCTGCTGAACTTAAGAGAGTATGATCATTTACAGATACTTTACCTGCAACTTGGCAGGTTTCCTTGCTTCAGGAAACTTAAGTGAGATTGGGAGAAACAACTTTTGTGTAAGACCAAGCAAGTTTGTATCAGACACTAGGAGTTCTGTTAAAACATGCCTTGCACACATGCACACACACACACACACACACAAACACCCATATATATATATATATATATATATATATATATATATATATATATATATATATATATATATATATATATATATATATATATATATATATATATATATATACACATACATATATAGGTGACACAACAGTG
Organism: Prochilodus magdalenae; assembly: GCA_024036415.1. NCBI lineage: Eukaryota > Metazoa > Chordata > Actinopteri > Characiformes > Prochilodontidae > Prochilodus > Prochilodus magdalenae. Next base: position 1,260,199 of record JAMWET010000180.1, read on the forward strand.
ACCGAGATACAGAACTCATAGCACACATGAAGAAATGGCATGAGCTGTAGTAGATTTATGTCAAAGGAAGATCACAGGCAAGAGAAAACAGGTGTAGTTTAAGGTTGGATTAAAATGAAAACAGAGAATTAGGCTGTTGAATTTGAGAACGGAGTGATTCATGATTGTGTCTCCTAATGCTAACCAAACAGTAATCCAGCTGCAAGTCCTGTTATAATAACTTGGCTATGTGGTAAGCCTGTAACAGTAGGAGGAATGTTAAATAATTTATTGAGGTAAATTTGCAAAGGACATTTTTAACGTTCCCTTTATTCTTCTTTGATTCAGTGCAGGAAGAAACAGGGGATTTTCTGATATTGAACCTATTAATCTGTACCAGAGCAGTTTAAACATGTATCACCGTGTAGGTGTGCATATGTTAGTTTAAGAGAGAAGGATGCAGCAGATGATGTAAGATGAAGTCACACTCTCATCGACAATTAATGTTTATCTTACTTGAGGAGGTTCGTGCAAAAAATGTGAGTGGGCCTGTTGATCTTTGGTCAGTCTCACTTCATTGTGTTGGATGGTGAATAGTGCTTAAATCTTTCAGCTTTGAGTGCAAAAACAAGCGCCACTCTTGGGTATTTCGAGTGTACAGTATGTACAGTATGTTTCAGACGAGATATAGAGGAAACAATACCGTGTGTATGGATCTAGCCTGATGTTGGATTCAAATTCATACACCTGTGTCTTCCATAAAGATGCACCATAGCGTAAAGCCTTTCAGGGTGTCACGCAACCCTGCTGCCCACCACCCGGTGCTCACAAATTCTCATGGGTGAGACACAGTGCCATTCCTCACAGATTATGAAGAGCTGAGGCTGTATTTCAGAAACATCCCATCTTTAATGCTTAGATAAATGAAGATTCCTAAAGCCTAAACTACTCAATCAAGGTTGATAACGGATTCTTTTGTCTCATGAGTTACCAAGAAACCGGCCCAGCTGAAACACAAACATGCAATCAAAACGTTGATGATATGATACAGCCACAGTTACCAACATGAAAAAACATCAATACAAAATGAAAGTGCGATAAACTGGAGATTAAGAATATTGTGAACAGGCATACTGCTGTTAATCAGAGCGCTGACTCTTCTCACTCTCGGCTTCCTCAAACGATTTAGCTGTTGTGTGCGCTGCTGTGTTAGCTGCGTTATTCCTCCTAATACAAGGGCCACACATTCAGCTCTGTCTCCTCATTACTCACCACCATCCTTGTAAAATTACATCTGAGCAGTTTACATCAACTTTGGCACATGACCAAGAATGCTTTGAAAAGCTGATGAGAAACCAGCTGCCGATCACAGCTGCTTATTTTATAGTGGTTTATATGTACATGGTGAAGGAAACGCAGTCACTGAATTTTATTAAACCGGACTGTAATCAGTGTGAAAGTGGCCTCTCTGTTGTGACGTCTTACACACAGCTTTGACTTTCAATGACTGAAAATTTAGTTTATACTACTGTGTGTGTGTGTGTGTGTATATATATATATATATATATATATATATATATATATATATATATATATATATATATATATATATATATATATATATATACATATATATATATAATCGTTGCTGTCCATAGAAAAACATGTATGGCAAAATGGCAACTTTACAGGAGAGGCCAAAAACCTTACTTAATTTCAATTGAAGTCAATGGAACCGGACGTTTTTCCAAGCGGTTTTGGGCCATTTCTGTTGGTCCATTCTTCATGAAATCTCCACACAGTGTAAACAGCAGCTCATGTGATCAAATGAGGCATAAAAGTAAAAATCAACAGAAATGGAGATACGTGTTGTTCTTTGGACAGCGACGATCCATAGATCCTTCTACTGTGACAAGATACCTGGGGCAGACTGAGTCTGAAAGGATGTGCAGTTACTGAGACGATTTGCAAATGGGGCCAAGCTGCTGGGGAACTGACCCCAGAGATGAGCCCTCCAGAGTTCAGACATTTAATGTGTTTGGGGTTAACTGGATGGTGAGAATCAGAAAATGGATCTGAACCTTTATAGAATATCCCTGCAGATGTCTTAGAGAAACTAAAAGCATGTTTTCCAAAATGAAGGAAAGCTGTCATAAAGGTAAAAGGTGGAGAGAATAAATGGTGAGCAATATTTAATATTAATCCTAAATATAATAATAATTAACATTAATATTAAATATTAGTGGTTGAGATTTTTGCTGATGTACACAGCATCAGTTGACCATATCACCTAAGGAGCTAACAACTTGCCCCCATGTTACAGCCCTTTCCCGTCAGATAAATTTCAGTGCCATATGAGGAAATAGCAGGTGTTTGCTGATAACTGATGAACCTGTTATTAATGAGAAAGTGTGTTTGCTCTTCTGAATGATTGTAATGTTTTGTACTTGGCCTGTATGCCTCCTTTCTTTTACTCTTTCTTGCCCTCTGTCTTTTTGTTTCACTCTGTGGGTTTTATAAGCAGCGTAAGCATTTGTTATGCACCGTGGCCCTCTCTATGGTGATATAACCAAAACTCTTCATAGCAGGACATTAGCAGATTAGAGGACAGATAGGAAAGGAGGAGACAGGAAAGAGGGGAGGAGGGGTGTTGCTGATTAAATGAAATTGCAGTGAAAACAGAAGGAATCTCAATGCACGCCACTTTCTCCTAATGCACACTACAGTTGTTTGGCCTCTGTAATCAAACAGTACTGGCAATTAGTGACACACACATAAGGGAGGGTCCAACTGTTTGATCTAAAAATCCAGACAAAACACAAACACACTCTACGCCAAACCGAACACTCAGATGTGCACTCAGAGGGATGCACGCACATCGTAGGCGTACAGATACGGATACATACTTGGCTTGTGCATCTAGACTTTTATTGACGCAAGCACCCATAGTGATGTATCTAAAACACTGGGTCGGTATCTATTCCAGTGCTGACCTTATTAAATAGGTTTGGTCAATCGTGAAGTTTTCAGTCAACCAGTTCTGTTTTCAGTCCTGTTTTCAATCTCTGGTCCTCCTGGAATCGGTGGTCTGGTGCTTGCTTCTAGTAAACAGTTTGGATGGAATTTTTGTGTGTTTAAGCAACCCACCGAAAATGAGCCCCTCTCCAAAAGAATCCCAGTATGGGTTCTGTGTGAACTCACAATATTAGGGACAAGTGTCTTTAGACACGGTCTGAAATTGAAGAGTGTCATAACCCCTATTTGAGCTGGATTAATTTTAACAGAGGACGTCCTGTTTGAGATTTGCCTGGCTGATTCATATACATAAAGCATCTGTTCAGTTAACTCCACTTCATAGCATTAGGCTAGTAAAGGGACTTATTCAACTTGACATAACTTTAGTTTAAGGGGTTAAACAAGCGCTGAACTTCTTCAGAACTACTCCAGGTCAGAAAGTACATCAGGTTGGCAACTACCTCTGCTCAGAAATGAGTTAATTTCCCTGTGCTCTGTCACTCTCAGGTGCATGGCAAGTGTGTGTGTCGACACCACACAGCAGGTGACCACTGCGAGAGATGTGACCAACTCTATAACGACCAACCTTGGAAACCAGCCAGCAGCATAACTGGGGATGCTAACCAGTGCACCAGTGAGTATCCATCCATCCATCCATGTCGATCTGTCTTGTTGTTGCTGATGATTTTTCTTTCTTGCACAGACGTGTAGACTCAGGACACGCAAAAGATGTTGAGTAGTTTAGTTCAACACAGTCACAGCTCTGTCCGGAGACTGTATCTGGTCTCAGCGTTTTATAGACCGTTTCACCCCCACCCTTTAATGTACAAATGTATTTCTGTATGGTTGTACCAGACGCTCAACTCTGACCCAAACGGTGTTTTAACCTGTAGAACCTCGATAACAACATTTTCCCAGGGACTCATAACTGTTGTTGTAGGTGTTCCCAACATGGAAAACTTGTACACAGTTATATGCATACACACTTATACACAAACACTGATATTCAACACTGTCTATCTGTCTTATCTTCCTCCTGCCCTTTCTTCTTTTTTCTGTTCTTTATTTATGTAAAAGCTTAACATTGTGCTCTCTCTCTCTCTCTCTCTCTCTCTCTCTCTCTCTCTCTCTCTCTCTCTGTGTGTGTAGAATGCAAGTGTAATGGTCATGCAGAGAGTTGTCGCTTTGATAAGCGTGTTTGGCTGCGCTCTAATCAACGCAGTGGAGGTATGTGTCACTGCATGCACAATACAGAGGGCCAGCACTGCCAAAAGTGCCAGAAAGGCTTCTACAGACATCCTCGCAGACCATCGACTGCCCCTGACTCCTGCACACGTAAGACAAACTCACCTGCGCACGCACACACAGCTTTGTATGTGATTGATGGATGTATGGTGGTCTGGTTCTGTAGCATTTATATAAAAACTGATCTATAGACAGTAAACCTTATCACAGCTTGTATCCAATTACAGAATCCTGAATAAAACATTTCTACAATTCGATTTGAAGTTACATACCAAACAACCCATACACCTTTAAAACTTTAAACCTGAGGCAAAGTCACATTTGTGAGGGGCAAATCACATGGGTTGACACCTATGAAGGCAGCTCTACTTGGTAAAGGCAATGTGTATCAGTGTGTCGTGGAGCAGCTGGAAGCTGTTAATCTCTGATTTTGAAAAGCTGCTTAAATGGGGAAATCTGCCCTTAAACCAAATCTGCCCTTTTTCCTCTCCAAATGTTTCTCTGATCTCCCTTTCATTTCTTACACTCATTCTGTGTGTGTGTGTGTGTGTGTGTGTGTGTGTGTGTGTGTGTGTGTGTGTGTGTCTTTTAAATATGTATTTATGGAGTTTGGCCAGTAAGATGTTTAAGGTTAGGACCTCTGCATTTTTGCACACATATATATTGGTGCACACACACATTTGTTTTACTATATTTGTGAGGTCATCCACAGGTTTTTTAAAAATAATGTTTGTATTACTTATACAAATCTTAATAATACTGAACATGAACAAAATGTCCTCAAATTTCATATTGTGTTGTACTTGTGAGGACATGTGGTCCTCACAAATATACCACTACAAGAATGAATACATGCGTGAGCACACACACACAGAGGGCTGTTTGACGTGGAGTTCTATTCCATCCAGGAATGCTGATGGCTCTTATAACGAGCTGAGACATGTAGAATAACAAGAGCACTGATGGGCCCTTGGCTGTGTGTGTGTGTGTGTGTGTGTGTGTGTGGAGGGATAGCAGACAGATTAATCATCACATACATTGACACACTACTCTTGCGATACCTGACTTCATACCGAAAGCATTAATCTCATCTGGACAGCTCTGTGAAATTTTCTTTTTCTACATGCTTATGTGCTCAGAGGTCTCTCTCATGTGCATACAAAACTGGGCAAAAGTCATAGACCACCTTTCATTTAATTTTCATTTCCAGTCAAAACAGCCATCAGTGTAGAGAACCATTAACAACTAAATATGTAATTCTATCTATTACTTAGTCCGTCCACTCTTTGTTTCATTACAGCCTCAGTTCTTTTTGGGAGGCTTGCGTTCAGTCTTTCAGAGAAATCTACAGGGATGTTTTTCAACACCTCTGAAGTTCAGACTTAGAAGTTGGTTGCTTTCTTGGGTTTATACCATCCAAATAATCCTGAACACTATTCAGTGATGTTGAGTTTTGGACTCTGACATGATCACTCCAGCATCATCTTTATTTCATTTGCAAATCTTCTCCTTTTTTTTTAGTTGTCTTCTTTTGGTGAAAAGACCAAAAAACACCTGTAAATTAATACAGATCTGAAATAATAATGTGACTTGAGTTTCTCCTCTCTTTCAAAGATGAAAGCTTTAGGTACTGTTTGTCCGTTTTTGTGGACTACCATGTCTTTAAATAAGTCAAATTCGAGTAACTTATTTTTATACTTATTTATATTGCATTTTCCGTTTCTCATACCATTACTTAATGGCCATTATGACCATTATTTAATAGTACATAATGGCCATTTTGACTGAAAATAAATAAATAGAATGTGATTTCGGACTGACTTCCAAAAAAAAGAGTTAAAAAAGACTCAGTAGAGCTACATGTAAAATAAAAGTGCAATCACAATGACACTCATTCAGTATTTCACATAATGTATTGCACTAAAGCCATTTACACATGATTTTGCTCTAATTTATAATGAGACTTACAGTTAGTCAGTGTTTTACAAATACTTAAGATATCCACAATAGGCCAGAAAACCGGATTGTACTGGCCATCCTTTATCATGATAGCGATAAGAGGTGTTCAGCTCAACTACAGATGTTAACAAATGTTCTGGGGACGCTGATTGGCAACAGTGTTGAGGTTAAATCTAGATTAAGTAATTTCATTAGAATTTCCTACCTAGTTCTAGGAAAACAGCATTTAGATAGCTAAACAACTTCCCAAGAACAAGCGGTATCTATAGAAATGTTCTTTCAGGTTTTAGCAGTGGTCATAGTACACTATCAAAAGTAATTCATAATCAGAGACTGATACTGACAATACTGATAAGAACATTAAGGATAGATACTAGATAGACCTGAGAAAAGTGGATTGGTTTCTGTGGAATTGTTGATTCAAGTGAATACTGGCCTTCAGGTGGTTTAACACCTATTTATCCTGAACACAGAATGCTTCCTGGATAAATATGTCCCAGAAGGTCATAAAGCCTAGTGTCAGAATATTTGTGAACTCTTTAAAATGGTGTGTATGAAGGTCTTCTGCATAAATTGTAATGTAATCTTCAACAAAGTATCAATACTAAATTAGGGCCTGTTTAACAAACAGTAAAAAACATTTTGCACTGTAATATATTTAATGAAAAAAGGTATTTGTGCCGACACGGACTTTGAAACCTAGAGTAAATATGGATATCTATATTTGGTCAATATGGATATCTGTGTTTATTTCTTTACTCCTAATTAATCCTAAGGGATTTCACTTTTGATGGGCATCTAAGAAGAACTTTAACACTATACTCTGCCACAGGAGGAAATACACCGGTGACCACACCACATCACACGATGTAAGTGTGTGCTATTTTAGGACAAGAATCAGATTATTTCTCTTTTTTATTGATTATATCTGACTATATCTGACCCAGCGTTGTCTGCTGATGTAGGCTCAGTGTGCAAAAAAACATGAACCAAGCGACTTAAAGAAGGTTCAGAGTCCTAGGTTCAGCTCTGTGGATCAGAAATGGGGTGTTGAAAGAAGACATCAGAGAAATTTGCATTAAGACAAGTTTGTACAGATGAGCTTGAGGTGTGGAATTATTATGGTGTTATCCTGGACTATGGCCTGGGCTTTAAATCACGCATCCAGTCACACATGAATCACACACTAAGATTGCCTTCTTTCATCTCAGTAACACAGAGTTCGACCCTGCGAGATGCTCGAAAGTTGACTCATGATTTTGTGTTTTCCTGCCAGAAAGCTGACAAATTCTGGGAATATATACATATATATATATATATATATATGTGTGTGTGTGTGTGTGCGCGCGCGCGCGTGTGTCTGTGTGTCCGTATACATGTATTTATTTTTCTCTTGTTTTATTGCAGCTTGTGCATGCCACAAATTCGGTGCTGTGAGCTGTGACCCCAGCAATGGTGCCTGTATCTGTAAGCTGGGTGTGGCCAGCCCCTATTGTGACCAGTGCCTACCTGGATACTGGGGTTTCAGTGAAAATGGTTGCAGACCCTGCTTTTGTGCAGGCGGCTGTGATCCCTTCACTGGAGGCTGCGTTACAGGGTTAGTGTTGCTTTTTGTGTGTATTTTTAAGCCACAGAGTCAATAACTTGTATGGACCTGAAATCAACTCCTTGTTATATAATATTTAAATCTAAAATGTAAGATTGGTATGTGTACAGGTCGGATGTTGAACAGAACAACACCTTATTCAGAGTGGAAGAACTGTTTTCCGCCCTAACCGTTCCAGGTATTGAGCACTAACTTACACAACAGTGCTTTCTTATTTCTCCGTAGTTTGCTTGATTTGTTTGGATGGGGTATGTGCCACTTAAATCTCTGTTTTTATATTGTCTTGACGACGGCTCTAAACTGACAGCCAATATGATAATTGCTGTTTTTTCCTGTCTCCAGAGAAATGTGTATGTAAACAGCAGTCCCTAGGAAACAGCAAACTCTTCTGCACTATGCAGTATTCTTACGGTTAGTACCAGCACTATCAGACGGGCTCAGCCTCACTGCAACATGGACAGGCACACTTGAGCACTTATCAGTTTTACACCATAGTGCTTGGTGCGTTACAGCCAAGCCTTCTTCTGATGAACATGATACATTTCAGCTCCATCTACATCCAGCCATCTCTGCTCAGGCAAGCATGAGAATATTTTATCACCGTGATTGTCACAGCATGAGCCTGAACAAGATTTGGATATAAATTGCAAAAAGCAGATAATTCTGGAATTACAAGGCTGGGGGGAAATGGTAGGAGTAGGGCTGGAATTTGATTCCAAAAAGAGTTCATGCATCTGGGGCTCTAAGCAGTGATGTCCAGGTTTACTCATCCCTACAAACGTTCTGCATGTTTGATTAATACAATCTGTCTCAGACAATCACCCTTTCACAACACGCAAATCAATAGATTGGCTGTATTGTGCACTGGGGCAATGTGGAGAACATTAGCAATACCAATTAGCATGTTCTAGCATTCAAGCTTTAAATATTCAAGAAATCCATGTACAGATAATAGTTAGCACAAATTAAATCGTTATCTCCATATAGGTCAGAACAATTGTTCAGCTCTAGTCTGTGGTACAAACAAAAACTTCATGGAAACTTTGCAATCACCCACAGAGATTCAAATCACTAAAATGTTTGAAACCAGACATCTGTAGATGGCACTATTTTATTTTTTTTGAATATATAATAAGAATAAAAGGTGATTTAAACATCCTAGACCAAAGGTAGCCAGCCAGTACCAAAAAGGGCTTTTATAGTTCTATTGCAGCTATGAGAGTGTAGTGATGTTAGTGTAGATACCACTAACAGCTGCATTACCGAAGTTCTTTAGCATCAAATGTACTTTCTTATGTAATTTCTGAGATACTGTTTTCTATATTTTTTAGTAGCAGGCATCTTCACATGGGAATTTTGACTGTACATGTGCAAAGCTAAAAAGCTAAATTAAATTTTAAAAGTTTAAGTTTCTTAAAAGTGTGCGTGTGTGCGCGTGTGCGCGCGTGTGTGTGTAGGTCTGAAGGTGAGAGTGTTGGCAGCACATGACAAGGGCTCTCATGCTGAGGTGGATGTGAAGGTTCTGAAGGTGCTGTGGAGCAGCTCCATCTTCAGGATCACTCGAGATACCCTCACTCTGTATCCAGAGTCCTGGACCTCACGAGGCTGTACCTGCCCTGTACTGTACCCAGGTGAGCATAATAGCACACTTGACCAAAGCATGTATTGAGATGAAGTATTGTACAGTCCTACACCAGATGAGGGGAATGAGCTGTTTGTTTACTTGTAAAACCAGCCATTGCATACCAAACCTAACTAATGAAATGATGAAAGAATGATGAAAGGATAAAGGAGGAGGTCACTACAGAACATGGACTACCTGATGGATGCAAAAAAGGATACCGTCAACACAAAATAATTGCTTCCATTTTACCGTTTAAATGAGACTTACAGGGCACATTTCCAGCATTTTTTAAAACTGAAAAATAAAAATATCATCATTTGCTCACTTTATTTGCATCTAAATTTACTGCCAATTTTATGTTTTGATTCAAAATCTGCTACCTCCTACTCAACATGCTGACAGTTTCACTCTGACCAGCGTACACAAGAAATTGCTGTAGCCCCTTTGGAAGCAGATGAATTTGTTAAAGGGGCCACTGTCCTTTTATTAGAATGAATTGCCAGCGACACTCTCTGTTTACTAAGGATAAGCGCAATTCTAAAGACTTGTTTTCGTTCCAGTGTGCACTGTATGGTATAAGTCTAAAGACTTGTTTGTTGTATGTAAATGTAAACACTCTTGCCACTTCTAAAGCATGCTCTGATTTTCGATGACATCATCACTGTACACCACTGGGCAGGCAAAGATTAATTAACCAATAATATTAAGTTGCAGCTTACCCCCACCTCTACCTGTCTCAAAAAAAAAAAAAAGTTCAGTCAGTGCTTAGTTTCACCAGGCAAATAAATGGTTATTGCTCAGATGTATTTTTTTTTAAGTGAGCTGAGATGTTTTATACTGTAATTTGAATTTTCCGTGGTATTTGTTCCTCTCTTGCTGTAGGAGAGGAGTATCTTGTAGCTGGACATGAGGATGTAAGAAAAGGTCGTCTTCTGGTCAACACAAAGAGTTTAGTGAAGCCATGGAAAGCCAATCTCAGCCGCAAAGTGCTTCAGCTCCATTCTAAGTGCAACTAAGAGAAAGAGAGAACAACAATCCCTAAAACACTGTTACTCTAAAGTAGAGGCCTTCAGCTCCGGAGCTTGAATCCAGTATCATGTCTAGATTGTGTAGTCACTGGTAGGTATGTCACTACATTATCAATCAGTTTAATCAATTTTCAGTGCTTACAAAATCCAGGACTGTAAACTCTGGAGTAGAAGACTTCTGTTCATGGTCAACCATCAGCTGAAACCTGATGATGTGAGTTTGGAAGTGTACATATGTGTGTGTATGAATGAGAGTCAAAGAAAGGCAAAGTGCTTTGAAATATTACTGTGTTGTACAGAATAGATATCTACTGTATGTACATATTATAATGTATATGTGAAATTTTATACCGCTTTATAGTCTTGTGTATATAGTATATAGTTGTACATATCAAGAAATCATAAAAATATATTTTATAAAAGGAAAGTAAGGCATGCAGCAGGCAAAGAGCCATGACTGATGCTCTTTGTAAGTAATGTTTTTGTATCTTGCTTTAGGCTGAAATATCATCTTAAATTGGTGGAATTACTCCAAAACTACTTTCCTCTAATAAATCAATATTACAGGAGATTTTGGGCTGTAATTTCTAAGCTGGATGGTCATGTGATCACACTCTGTTTATGTGAAAAGCTGATGTGCATATACAGTAATACTGTGATGATGCTGTATAGCTGTATATGAATATATAATTTTTTATACATGTATCTGCTGCTGTAATCACCCCTTTAATCAGCCAGTGAGATCTTGATCCTCTGATAGACCTCCTGAGTATAAACCATATGTTTGCAGATGTGATCTTTTAAAGTGGATGTGTGTGCTAGAAGACTAAATACAGCGAGCAGTGGTGGTCAAAACAATTTTTCCAACATGATGTGATCTATGTGAAAAATAAAACAAAATCACAGAGATTTCAATCTGGCCAGGACTTAACTGAGGGGACGATCGCTGATTAGGAAACTGAAACAGTAGTCAATTCAAGCGTTCAAAGTTATTTTCTTTGGGGAGGAGAAGGAAAAGCTTGGTGACTTGGGTGATCTGGACAAAAATGAAATATTTGTAAAGGAATACATTTTTTTATTGTGTTTCATTTTGACATTTTCATGTAGGTATGTAAATATTAAACAATTATATATGAATTGTAAACTTCATTTTTCTGGAAATTAAATGGGTTTTACAAAGTCATCATTAGACTTGAACTTAGAATCCCATAGAATGATGACTATGGGATTGCACTGTTATGTTAGCTCAAAGAACTTTTCATTTTCTCACACTGGATTCAGTTCTACTCACTGCAGCACTCGCTCAAATACTGTTACTGTGTTACTGTTGAGTGCTAACAGCTCCCTCTTGTGGAGAGTTTTAGGCATGGATGTTTATACACACATTGTTTGACATGCTAAAATACTCACGAGGTAAACTGTTTAAATATATTATCTTTATCTTTGAAGTGTTTACCTACATTACTCCACTCATTAATCTGGCCATTTTTGTGAAGGTGAAATCGGTGACTGTTTATGTAAGACCCTATTGGTCACCTATGTCCTCACTCAGTTCTACATTACATAAAAACATAATACATGATTGATTTAATGTTGTATTATTTGTATTTTATTGTTTGTATTATGACAAATTGATACAAACTGGCAACTTCATTTGGTACACATCATTGTCCGTTTCTCGATGTTCAGGACCCCCACAGGACCACTCTATTTGGCACTCTTTGTAAGTTCACCGTGTAGGTGTGAAGTCAGAGATGACAGCTTATCTGTTGCTGCACAGGTGTTTGTTTTGGCTTGTGTTGGTCATCCTCTTGTCCTTCATCAGTGGTCACAGGACGCTGCCCACAGGACCCTGTTGGCTGGACAGTTTTGGTTGCTGGACTATTCTCAGTCCAGTAGTGACACTGAGGTGTTTAAACAATCCAGCAGCACAACATGCACTAACACACCGGCCAGTGTCACTGCAGTGTCACTACTGGACTGAGAATGATTCATCTCCCACATAATACCTGCTCTAGGGTGGGCCTTTGGGGTTCTGACTATTAAAGAACTGAGTAAAAGGGGGCTAACGGAGTATGCAGGGAAACAGAAACTACTACAGTGTTTAACTGTAAAGCTACGAAGTGCACATATATGGTAAGCAGAGCAGATGCAATGGACAGTGATTGATGGATACAAGGAGGTGTACCTAATGAAGTGGTTGGTGGGTTTATAAAACACAGTTCTGTACACTCACCCAACACTGTATTAGGAACACTATGCAAATCTGGTGACTAGCACAGCCACTAAAGAATGTCACTCATTATGATTTTGACACAAGCTTGTGATAACTTTTGTGACATGGTGCATTATCATGCTGGAAATCACTTTTTTGAAGATGGTAAATTGTGGATATGAAGGAACAGCAACAATACTCAAATAGGCTGTGGCATTCAAGAGATAAGTGATTGGTATTAACAGGTGTTAATGAGCCCAAAGGGTGCCAGGATACCAACATTCCCCACACCATTACACCATATATACACTCACAGGGTACTTTATTAAGTACCTTGTGTCATTGTCTATTTTATCAGCTCTACTTACCATATAGGTGCACTTTGTAGTCCTACACATACAGACTGTAGTCCATCTGTTTCTCTGCATGCTCTATTAGCTTCCTTTCACCCTGATCTTCAAGGCAGGTATTATTTGGGTGGCGGATCATTCTCGGCACTGCAGTGACACCGACATGGTGGTGGTGTGTTAGTGTGTGTAGTACTGGTCAGAGTGGATCAGAGAGTGCTGGAGTATTTAACCACCCCAGTGTCTCTGTTGGACAGAATATAGTCCACCAACAAAACTAACCAGCCATCAGCCTGCTGTGGTCAGCGTGCTGTGACCACTGATGAAGGGCTGGAGGATGACTACCACAAACTGCAGCAATAGATGAGCTGTCTTGTCTGACTTTACATCTACTGTAGATTGTAGATTCAATGAGGTGAACTTAATAAAGAGCTCAGTGAGTGCATATTGTTTTACTAACAAAACTAGATACTATTAGTTTAGTATACTGTAGTAATCTACAACTGGTTTAGGTTTCAAATGCCATCACATACAAATACATACCTTTCAGTACATGAATTATTACATGAAATAGTTATGAATACGCTGTTTGAAGTCTGTGATGTGGTTGCATTTGAGAATGTTTTGGCCTGTCTTAAACTCCTTTAATGGCAGAAAGGCACACACAGGGTGATGTACTGCAAAATAGCTGCACTAAAACCAATATTTTACCATCAGCAGCATTACATGTAAAACTCACGAGGACACATGTAGGTTATATAATGGCTACATTTACATTGTAGATATCAGGACCCCTGGTTACTATCAGGTTGGTTACATATTCATTTTAGAATATATGGCCTATCTTGGGTAAAAGACCACTATAAAATACCAAAGCCTTTAGGACCAATTTGAAAAAAAAAAAAAAAAACAGAATTTGTTTGGCCAGTTTGTTACATTTGCCATGAACATTTGCTCTGCTGTGGCATATTATATAATGTCTGGGTTAAGGAAGTTCAGTTCAGATATTATGGGTATTATGAGTGATACTTCAAGAGAGAGTCTGCCTCTTCCTGTTTTCATTTCCTTTGTTAAATTTGTACAGAGGTTCTCCAGTCTTCAGGGTCTGTTATGCAGCACCAAATAACACCAGCAGATGTCACTTCGAGACCAAGAAATAAAATGCCAAGTTCAAATCTGGGCTCAAGGACACTGTGCACCACACAACACATTCCAGACAGTTTTTTTAAATATATAATTTGAATGATAAATCTGTGTTAAAGGTGTAATTATACATAATGGTAGGTTAATCAGGTAAATAAAAGGGGACCTTTTTATTTCATGCAAGATGCAAAAACATCCGATCATTTCAAATCAGGGTATAGGTTCAATTGCAAGAATACTTTTGTGATACTTACAAAATATCTATATAAAGCAGGCCTGCCCAAAGTGTGACCCACAAGACAAAGTAGACCCCATGGCCATGTATCTGTAATTTTATTTTTCTACATTGTGGAGTAGTTCTACATATTATGCCAATATTTCACAATGACTGGACCAATTAAAATATCCCAAAATAAACTTGAGTTTTGTTTATCTGTTTTTCTGTATTATGTTAATCCCCTTTCACCCTGTTCCTTAACCAGTCAGGACCACCACAGAGCAAGTATTATTATGGTGGTGGATCATTCTCAGCACTGCAGGACTGAGAATAGTCCACCAACTAAACCTATCCAGCTAACAGTGTCCTGTGGGCAGCGTCCTGTGACCACTGATGAAGGGGCAGGGATGCACAGGGGTCCTCGTGGAAGTCTTTGTAAGAAAAAGAGAGTGAAAGCAATGTGTAGTAATGTGTAATGGTCTAAAACAAAAAGCTACATTTTTATTTCATTATAAACTAATATATATATATATATATATATATATATATATATATATATATATATATATATATATATATATATAGTATTTATTTCATTATAAAGTAATATATATATGTATGCATATATATAAAATAAAATAAGTTCATTTATTTATTTCATTACTTCTGACGCGATATAGCTCTATCTGGCAACCTCGTGCCGTGTAAGAGGTGGAGCGCGAGGAGGAGGTCTGTGTGTGTGTTTCTGAGAGACCGTTGAGTGAGTCGCCACATCTGTCAGACTCGCACCTGGACTTTGGCGGCATGTCTTTTTCACATTTTCCTTTCAGAATGGCGGAACTCTGAGGTGTGTAAATCAGAACAAAGGACAGGGAAACATGTCGGAAGTACGTAAATTCACAAAAAGGCTGAGTAAGCCCGGGACGGCGGCGGAGCTGAGGCAGAGCGTGTCGGAGGCGGTGCGTTCATCTGTGATTGTGGTTAGTAACGTTTACCCTTAACGGACGGCGTCCTGCTGCTCCCTCTCTCTGGGTCCTGCCTGCCTTTCACACACATCTGTATGGTGGTTACTCCATCTCACCTTCACATAGCGTGGGTTTAGTCTTTGTCCCGTCGGTCAGTCAGTCAGCCAGCCGGCTGGGTTAGTGAACTGATGCTGCGGGCAGGAGCCCATAACCAGCTCGCTAAGCGGGTTTAATGTCACTGCATTTGCTTCACATGCAGAGCGATGTTCCTGCGTCACCAAGATTTAGGGAATGTGGTATTAGTGGTCCTAATCCCTCTCTGAGGCTTAGACCAGACTGGGCTGACCGGTGCGAAACACCACATGGACCAATTTTGCAGTGTCTCCTTTGTGTGCAGCAGCCCGGGCTCGTGTGCTTCTCCATGTGCAGATCTCTAGTTTCTTCCTCCTCTCGTCTTTTAAGCGAACCGAGTCTGGGTGGTTCGGTCTGCTCTGCTCTGCTGTGTCTCACTGCGAGGCTCGGGATAGTGGATTGGAGGATGAGTCCTGGCTCATAAATGATGAATGAGCACTCGGGAGAAGCAGGCGGGCGCAGGTCACCATGAGAGCTTTATAGTGCTCGGTATGTTCGCTAACGGTGCTGCAGGAGAGGAAATGGCTGCAGCCTGTATTTTGTGCCTGAGGAGTGAAAGTTATGAATCTGTTTTGTTGTGTTGGCCAGGCAGCTGGGAACAGTAGTCAGGGCGAAGCAGTTCCCCCGGGCTGTTCTGTCTACTTCCTGTGCCTTCTGCTTTTCTTCAATACGCCATTTACTCTGTGCTCCTCCTCAGCTGTGCTTCGTGCTGTGCTCGTGTGTTAGACTGGAACTTCTTTATCTCTTACTTGTCTGTAAAAAGAGGTTTGGAGGTGCCACACAGAGCAGAAAAGCAGGCAGCCTGGTGCCCAGAACAGCCTTCACCTAAAGGCACATCTGATGCCAACAGTGCCACACAACAATGAGCTTTCTGTTGACCTGCTAATTAAAGTAACGTCCTGACCTTTAAATATAAGACACCAAATTACTTCTTATAGCTACTTCATAGTTTAAGTAGCCTTCATTCAGGACCCTATCTTTGTAGTGGTGCGATATCTATGTTGAGCCTATATTCTAACACTATAACTAGGGCTGAGCGATTTGGGGACAGCGTCTAATGGTGATTTGTTTCAGGCTAATATTGTGACTGTGCTATCGATCACAGTTATTTTTATTATTATGGTTCAGGGCCATTTTAGCCAAGAAGACCAGAATGCTTGGTTCTTTTCTGGCTTGAGACGTAACACTATCTACAGACAGTTCACAAGCTCTGGGTTACACTGTAAAACAGTGCATTCAATGTCTTTTAAATTGCGGTTATGATAGAAAAACGATACCTATGACAACATTCATTTCCCTAAGGGTAGCCTTGGTGGAGATTCCCAACTGTGAGATTCACAAGACCTCAGATTCTATTAACTGACCAGCTCTTGCATGTTTTCAGTCTTGTGGTGTTTCATGGGACTGAGAAGAACAGAAGACCCTTTTTTTAGGCCTGCAGAATGTTGTGTCAAAGTGAAAGAGGGCTGGCGTTCACGCACACATACATGAGCCTCGGGTTCAGAAAAAGGCCACGATGGTTAAACGTAACTACTGCTGAGAGAGTTTGTACACAGCGGCCTAATCCACATCAGCTGTAGCTCTGGGTCTCCTCCGTTTGTGTTGAAGCATCTGGAGAAGCAGTTTGTCTTTTTCACTCCTGAGACTGGAGACTCACCTCAGTGTGCATTATGACCCTCTTATTTTCCAAGCTGTCTACTATTTTGCGGTTGGGATTTAGAAGCTTGTCATGATTTTAAAGTGGTTAGCACATTTCAGTATATGATCTCAGTGCGCTCTCCGGATGCGGAAGTAAAAGTCAACCTACTGCCAACGCCCTACGAGCTCTGAGGTGGGCTCTCGCTAGCTAGCACTTCCTTTTTGCTTAGTTTTTGGTTTGACCATTTCTTGATTCCTGCTTGCTGCAGGATTTTCATGCCTTCTTTTGTATCAGAGAGAGAGGTGAAAACGAGCTCTCCGTCGTAGTAACCGCAGGACAGTATGGTGGTTTCTATTATAATGGAAAAGCCAATGGTTTAGTTGGCGAAGCTGGTTCCAAAGGGCAAACTCGGCACAGACTTCAGTTGAGTCAGTGAGAAAATGCAGCCAGAAGCCAGGAGGGTTCTGTAATTCGACCAGTGCTGGCTTGACTGTGGTTTTTAGCCTCCCCTTTGCACATGCTTGTGACACATGACAGGAAACTGTTTAGCTCTTGTGAGTGTATTTATGTGTGTGTGTGTGTAAGAGAAAGAGAGAGAGGTATGAAAGGGTATAATGTGGGAGTATAGAGCCTAGGTATTGAAGTGGGTATGAATTTGCCTTTGGGACACATGTAGACTAGCCAAGACTACACCTTGAGTGTAGGAGTGTAATGGAAAATGGATGGCTAGTTCAAGGGATTTATTACAACACCCTCAGACTTGTCTGATAGTATCATCATGTTCCTCTGGTCCTGTTAAACCTCAGCAGCTGCAAACGACAAGAGGCCTGTTCTGATCTCTGGGACATATTGACCCCCTCTATGTGTCTACTCCACAGACATACCGTCCTTTACTCCTCTATGTGTCTAATCTACAGACATACTGACCCACATTCCTCTATTTGTCTAGTCCACAGCCATACTGACCTTCACTTTATGTGTCTAATGCACAGACATACTGACCTACATTCCTCTATGTGTCTAATCCACAGACAAACTAACCCTCACTACTCTATGTGTCTAATCCACAGACATACTGACCCTCACTACTCTATGTGTCTAATCCACAGACATACTGACCTACATTCCTCTATGTGTCTAATCCACAGACAAACTAACCCTCACTACTCTATGTGTCTAATGCACAGACATACTGACCTACATTCCTCTATGTGTCTAATCCACAGACAAACTAACCCTCACTACTCTATGTGTCTAATGCACAGACATACTGACACACATGCCTCTATTTGTCTAAACCATAATCATACTGACCCTCACTCCTCTATTTGTCTAAACCACAGCCATACTGACCCATATTCCTCTGTGTCTAATCCACAGACATTCTGATCCTCACTCCTCTATGTGTCTAATCCACAGACAAACTGACCCTCACTCCTCTGTGTCTGATCCACAGCCATACTAACGCACATTCCTCTATTTGTCTAAATCATATTCATACTGACCCTCGCTCCTCTATATGTCTAATCCACAGATTCACTGACCCTCACTCCTCTATGTGTCTAATCCACAGACATACTGACCCTCACTCCTCTATGTGTCTAATCCACAGACAAATTGACGCATATGCCTCTATTTGTCTAAACCATAATTATACTGACCCTCACTCCTCTATGTTTCTAATCCACAGCCATACTGACCCATATTCCTCTATGTCTAATCCACAGACAAACTGACCTTCACTCCTCTATGTGTCTAATCCAAAGACAAATTGACCCTCACTTCTCTATCTGTCTAATCCACAGCCATACTGACCCTCACTCCTCTATGTGTCTAATCCGCAGACAAACGGACCTTCACTTCTCTATCTGTCTAATCCATAGACATACTGATGCACATGCCTCTATTTGTCTAAACCATAATCATACTAACCCTCACTCCTCTATATGTCTAATCCACAGATTTACTGACCCATATTCCTTTATGTCTAATCCGTAGACATACTGACCCTCACTCCTCTATGTGTCTTATCCACAGACAAACTGACCCTCACTTCTCTATGTGTCTAATCCACAGCCATACTGACCCTCACTCCTCTATGTGTCTAATCCACAGACAAATTGACCCTCACGCCTCTATGTGTCTAATTCAAAAAGAAACTGACCCTCACTCCTCTATGTGTCTAATCTACAGACAAACTGACCCTCATTTCTCTATATGTCTAATCCACAGATTTACTAAACTCACTCCTCTATGTGTCAAATCCACAGACAAACTGACCCTCACTCCTCTGTGTCTAATCCACAGACAAACAGACCCTCACTTCTCTATCTGTCTAATCCACAGCCATACTGACCCTCAATCCTCTATGTGTCTAATCCACAGACAAACGGACCTTCACTTCTCTATCTGTCTAATCCATAGACATACTGATGCACATGCCTATATTTGTCTAAACCATAATCATACTAACCCTCACTCCTCTATGTGTCTAATCAACAGCCATACTGACCCATATTCCTCTATGTCTAATCCATAGACATACTGACCCTCACTTCTCTATGTGTCTAGTCCACAGACAAACTGACCTTCACTCCTCTATGTGTCTAATCCACAGCCATACTGACCCTCAGTCCTCTATGTGTCTAATCCACAGACAAACTGACCCTCACTCCTCTATGTGTCTAATCCACAGACAAACTGACCCTCACTTCTCTATATGTCTAATCCACAGATTTACTAAACTCACTCCTCTATGTGTCAAATCCACAGACAAACTGACCCTCACTCCTCTATGTGTCTAATCCAAAGACAAACTGGCCCTCACTTCTCTATCTGTCTAATCTATAGACATACTGACGCACATGTCTCTATTTGTCTAAACCATAATCATACTGACCCTCACTCCTCTACATGTCTAATCCACAGATTTACTGACCTTCACTCCTCTATGTGTCTAATCCAAATACAAACTGACCCTCACTCCTCTATGTGTCTAATCCATAGACATACTGACGCACTTGCCTCTATTTGTCTAAACCATAATCGCACTCGAATCGAATAAACAAAAGTCTTGAACTTTTGTCCAGTACTGTATGTCCATGAAAATATCGGATATTGACACAAACCCACCATTTATAAATTGGTGTATCCCTAAACCTGACGTCACTCACTTATTGTTTTGCTTGTTGCTAATGGCAGCACACGTAGTTACATTCTACCACTGCAAACGTCTGCAGTAGGATTTACATATCGTGCCTATGTGCTCATGGTAGGTTTTTCATGATTTGCATTGAACTGCCTGATTTGTCATTACTCATATTTCCTGGTTGCTTACAAATCTCCATTGACAATACGGCAAGTGAACAGGATAAAACGTGATGTGAATCATTTTTGAACACTTTTGTGCAATTTGTGAAATAGCACAGAAAACATTACACTGAAGGGTATTGAACCTTCAGGTGTCATGCATTTCTCAATGGTCATTTAAAAAATAACATTGCTTTTTAAACTTTAAGTGCCAAGCACATGGAATTTAATTTCTTACACTGCATAAATGATATGTATAAAAACAGCCCCATGTTGAACTTGTTGATATTCCCACATATCCACGTACCACACAACCCAGCATCACATCTACCTCGAGATTGTTATTGTCAAACCAAAAAAGGGAACCAATATATTCACGTGGTGCAACGCATGTTTATAGCTAGACAAATTGAAGGCAACAGAACAATGGTAAGATACATCCCAGTTTGATTAATTCTCTTTAATGTCTGTGTTCTTATTTCTGTTGTTGCGTTTTAAGGAGCAAACCAAGATCATTGAGCCACTGGACTATGAGAATGTGGTGTTCCAAAGGAAAGCCCAGATCCACAGTGATCCTCAGAGAGACCTGCTACTGTGGCCTGCTGATGACGTCTCTGTAAGTCCACCTAAAACAGCTCTAATTATGATATACAGTAGTATAGCCCACTGTAGTAGTTGCTAAAAAGGCAGCATCAATGTGAAGTACACTTAAACCAGATTTTAATTTTAGGTCAAGGTAAATCTCAATTTCAGAGGAATTGTACATTAAGTCCATTTAGTCTAAGCACTGTTAGGAGATTTGAAACTATATATGTCATGTGGTTGAAAAATAGGCCTAGATTTTAAAATCAAGGTACTGCTCAGAGTATTCGCCTTCACAGTAACATGAATTACATTCATTAGGATGTAAAAAAATTTCCTTTGCTCTAATTTATGAAATATTCTATAGATTTGGACTAGGACCATGATACAACCTCCAGTAAATAGTAGATGGACCTATTGTTATTTTGATATTGTGTTAACATAACATATATATAGAAAATATATGATTTTATATGTTGCAAGATATGTTTATACAAACTTTTAATGCAGAAACATAAATTGCAAAATTTATATTTCACATTTTTAATTATGTTCAACTCAACTCAAACTCAAAAAATAATTTTACACCAGAAATTGTGCACTAATATAAGCAATACGCAGAAATGCGTTGTATAAATGGGTTTCCTGTGGAGGATGTGTTCATGTATTTTCACTTACCAATAAAAAAAAGCAGGTTGTTTTAAGACTGTTTAAACTTTAGCGTGTGACTCTATTATAATATGTGATATTATATTCATTTACACACTGTGCTTTCTCTCCTTATGAGCAGGTGTCCCAGATAGCCCGTCAGAGAAGAACGACCATCTCCTCAGTTCCTCAAAATGCTGAGAAGGAAGCTAAAAGTCTGTTTGCCAAGGAGGTAGAAAACTTGTTCATGTATTTTTTCAAATCTGCATCTGTTGCTGTGATGTCTGCTTTGATGTTCTAAGCGGCCAATTGTTCTGTTTCTCAGTGCATCAAGATGTACAACACAGACTGGCAGGTGATCAACTACAATTACGAGGCCTACTCAGGATGTTTCCGCATGCTGCCCTGGTAGGATTTCCTGCTATAATTTTTCGTATAAAGGGGAAAAAATAGTTTTAAACTCAGTTTTAGCTTTTATAGTAACTAAAATGTTTAAAATGGAATGTTTTCAAAAAGACCCAGCAATGATGTGTTTTGTTTGTGACCTAAACTACCTAATTTTGAACAAGCACACATGTGAATAGGAATTTACTTCAGAATCTATATAATAACAGTGTCCTTTTATTGTTATTCAGGTGAAACAAATGAGTAATAAGCCTGCATCTAACATTAAAGACTGCAAGCTCCTCTTTAATATAGTGCTGGAAACACAGATGCATGCAGAAAGCTCCAATACCACATCTGTTGTACTACCCAAGGTAGACAAGCAGAGGCTCAGCTACACTGGGAGCAAATTTTAATGAGTTAAAGGGAGCGAAATCAAAATCTCATGTAAATTGCAAAACATAAAATAAAGTAATTCACATGAAGATCTACAGATGAATTCACATGGTTTACAGTTCAGCTACCTGTCTAAGTCAAACTCTACCCTCACCAGGCTTCACCAGTAAAACTTGCTTTTCTTTTCTTTTCCAGCAAAGGGGCTAAGACTGAGAAACTACCGGCCCACGTGTTTGAAGTTGACGAGGGAGAGGAGGTAAGATGGCGCTCATGAACAGTGTACTAAAATTGTGTGACTTTTTGACTATAAACATGCGCTGCTTTTAACCTGACTCGGCTGCTAGCTTTCTCCTGTGGAACCATATGCATCGCATTTTGTGTGATAAGTCATAATGTCTTGGTGGTAGCATGAGCCAAAAGCTCATAGGACAGAAAGTGATCGAATGTGATGACTTAGTCCACTTAGTCCACAGCTCCTTGCCGCCTAGTTATATGAATTGTAAGGGGGGCATTGCTACAAGTAATGGTCACATGTGTATGAGAAGCCAAGCAACCAGCAGAGGCCCATTAAATGAAACCCGAGCTTCTGGTGCTATAAATAGCACAAAATGAGGTGTTCGGCCAATCTGGACAAAATTAGATAGGAATAGTGAGGAAAAATACTGCATTTGCAGAATGCACTGGCCATCAGTGCTGTTTACAAGCCGTTCTTAGTTTACACGACTTTACACCATTACCCTGCTGGGCCGTTGATGATATTATATCACTGCTATGATTCAAGTATAGCATGTGACTGGTGACTCTGGCATTAGTTTCTAGTACCGTCCCAATATGCCCTGGTATGAGCTAGTCCAAGGATATTAGTGTGGCCCCCTTTATGCCTATTAATAAGATGGTAAAGGAGGGATTTTAATCCGTAGAGTGGGTTATGGAAAAGGGAAAGGAAATGGGGAAGGTGATTGATCCCTTAGTCTCAGAGGAGCAGAGAAAGGGCGAGGGAGAGAGAGAGGGAATGGGAAATCATGGAGGAAGGGGGAGGGTGTACTCCTGGACAATTATATTACAGCAGAGAGCTACAGAAAGGCACATTCATAAAGGACACCAGACCACTTCAATTAGATTAGACAGAATGTGCACACACACATACTGAGGAGAACACAAACAGTGCAGTCTCACTGCTTAGCTTATCGTTGTGTATCGTTAGCACCAATGCTAAGAATGGGACAATTAAATGCAATTGATTTTAACCAGTCATGGAAACACATTAGTTCATTAAACTGGTAATTAGTATGTAAGTTTGAATGTTATGGCTATATTAATATAAGGAATGTGGTTGAGGGAAGTTGCAAGTGTGAAGTAACTTTTAATAGAGGCAGTACAATACTCATAGTCAGTGCAAGCAGGAAGACAAAGCAAGGATCAAACTGGGAAACAATACAAAGAAAACTTGGCTTAGAACTCACAAAAAAAAGACTTTACACAGAGGTATAAATGGGCATCTTAAGGCGTCTTTGTCCATTTTGCAGTGCTGGATGACATGACGAGTGAAAGTTCTGCTGGAGTCTTCCCAAAAGCCAGGGGGGGAGGGGAGTGGAGGACATCATGATAGTTTATCGTTAAACATAAATACTTATTACAGATTTATGTATGTACTAGTGTATTTACATGTGACCCTAATCCTGCTTTGCCAGACTTGAAAACAAAGTCATGACATAAACAGTCCATAGGCACACACAGAAGTACATGATAGGCATTGTGTCTGTAGCTGAGACTACTGTTCACTGGGCTGAACTCAGCTGAACTCAACAACAAAACTTTGAATCACGTCGGAGCAGTGCGAAATGATACACTGAAGTGTGTATGCACAGGAATGCTGATAGCAAGTCTGAACGCAACTGGCAAAATCCTATGTGTGGGTGGAGCATCTAAGACTGACAGGATCCTGACCATAGTGTATTTACCAAACATTTCCAAAAGTGTGATCATAAGAAATAGTAATATGAAACAATAGTCATTTTGTGTTTAGCTCACTCTATGATAAATACACACCCTCATTAATGAATTACTGGCTGCCCCAAATTGATACTGTTTATTTATGCTGTCCATCATTTATAGACAGAGATGCTGTTTTGTTAATAATAGGGGTGGATAGTATTTTTTATTACAATCCTAAGAAAAACTAGGGGTACTAATTAATACTAATTGCTAATTACTATTAATACTAATTAAATACTAATACTAATACATAATACTGTATATAACCTACCCTAATAAGTTACATTTGCTGATTGCATGCTCAATATCATGTAGAAGAGAAAGCTTCAGAGCATGTTTCACTGTCCTTTCACTGTCCTCTTGAAATACACTGAATGTTAATGAGCCCTTCCAACCCTGCTTTTCTTTTAGTCTGCTTGTCCAGAGCGCTCATGTTTTAGTGGACGTGTGAGTGAGTGGTTTCGTGTGTGTTTATCGTATGGATGTGTGAATGAGTAGGAGCGAGAAAGAGTGACAGTGTTAGTCATGAGTCTGTGTAGGTGGGGTGTTAGTGGAGACAGCACTCTTGAGTCAGCATTAATCTGTTTGCATAGTGGGTTACCAATAAATATCAATCACTTCTGAATGGGACAGAGAAGACCACACACACTCGGAAACGTATGCATGGTTAACGGCATAAAAGCAGACCCACATGAAACTTTAATGACTGTGTGTATGTGTGTGTTTGTGAATTAGGACTCCTCGTCGCTCTGCTCTCAGAAAGGAGGCGTGATGAAACAGGGATGGCTCCAGAAAGCCAATATTAACAGCAGCCTTTCCGTGTCGATGAAGGTATCTGAATCTTTGAGGCAGCAGCACCATATTAATCTCTTAAACATGTTTTTCATCAATGTTCTGTACTTACACAGCAGTTTTTTTATAAATAAAAACATGATCTTATAAAGTCAAAAAGTAATAGATTGTATTGAGAGCATTCTGCTGTAAAAGGCAGAATGGCTTATTTCTGTAGTGAAAGAGTAGAGTAACACACAGAAAGATCATAACTGCTCTGCATGCATTTTAAAATGAGATATAAGGGAGAATGCCTAGGTCTCTGGCTGTATTGTGAGCATGACATTAGATCTGATATTATCTAAGTTATATAGAACAGTGAGGTTTAAAGGGTTTTTGATCATCTTTTAAAATACTTTGATTTTGGTTTACAGTGGGATAACTACAGCCTGACTCCCTGGTTTAAAATGTTATCGCCAAATTCTACATGTTAGTGGCAACATTTGCATGAAGCCTGATAATCCAATCAGATTAATAGCCCTTTCAGAATATGATATGTATACTCCTCAATCAGAAAAGACTTGCCCATTTTCTATCTATTTCAATGAGATAGAAATATAATTTCCAATAGATCAGCTGATATCAATACTTTAATAGAAGAATAATAGCCAAGAAAATGTCTGTATCCAATTGAACTCCAAATAAGAATGTTTCGATACATTGAGAGCATGTGCACTAACTACACTAAGCTGTGCTCTATATGTATGCACATCATTTTGGATCTTATTGCTTGTGAATATGTAAACAGAGACGTTCATTAGACATGCAGTGGAGTGTGCATATAAACACCTGAAAATCCATTTGCCATTATTTTATGAATTATTTTATTATAGGTTATAGAATAATTCAGATGGGATTTCTGTTACTGAAGTTAATTCACTCTAAAATAATCTCTTTTCCTACTAATCTGGTTCAAATAGGACAAATCTTTTCTCATTATGTGCTACTTATAACCTTCTAACTGGAAGGTGTCTTAGAATCTGTGTGCTTTAATGTGTATTTCAGAGTCCTGAATTCAAATGTCAAGCTTATATTGTGTTTTATAATCCTAGGTGTTCAAGCGGAGGTATTTTTACTTGTCTCAGCTCCCTGATGGTTCATACATTCTCAACTCCTACAAGGATGAGAAGAACTGTAAAGAAACCAAAGGTTCCATCTACTTGGACTCCTGCATCGACGTGGTTCAGGTGCGTCGTATCAGTGCAGTTATCCAGAGAAAATCTTCAACACCAGACCTTTTTGGCCGGATGTTTTATTTTTCTGTGGCTCAGGCTTAGGTGAAAGATTTTTGATTATTTTTAAGATATAGGGTTTACTGTAGATCTGTGATTAGGAATGTGGTTTTGGAGTAATGTTTTGGCTGAGCACTCACAATGAGAAATGTTTGCCCTAAAAAAATCTGAGTTTATGTTATTTTAGTGTTACACTGACACTATAGAGGCTGATTAAGTAGACTTTTGAAGACTGTTTGAACTAGGCTTACAGTAAAGTAACATAAATATTTACACTGCAAAGCAGATACATATCAGTGCCCAGTGACGGGCTGCACGATATTTCATTTGTTAACCATTATTGCAGTATTGGCTTTTTCAATAATGATAGCACTGACACACTGTCTATAATATTTTATTCTAAATAATCCAAGTCAAAGTCCAATCTATAAGTATGTCATATTATTGTTTCATATTATTAATCATTAAATTTATGTTTTTGAAACAGTCTCTAAAAGCTCTAAAAAGTGTTTGCCTGTCTTATAGTGTCCTAAAATGCGTCGGAATGGCTTTGAGCTAAAGATGCAGGAGCGCTACAGTCACTATCTAGCAGCAGACAGTGAGGCTGAGATGGAGGACTGGGTGAACACACTGAAGCTTGCTCTACAAAGTGCCTCAGAAGACAGGAGGAACGGAGTGGACTCTTCCGAATGTGCTTTAGGTGTGTTTCTCCCCCTCTCCACTTGTATATCATTCACACAAATGCACACACACTTTTGTATACACTATTGTGTTAGGATCCAACATTTATTACCATGTATTTGTAGGTGCAGGCTATTACTAGGCTATTATTTGATGTTTCTGAGGAGCTTAGATATAAAATAATCCAGTTGCATAAGGAAGGGTGAGGTGAAAAACAGGAGTTTCAACTATCACTAATTAATTTAATACTGTAGAGGCATTATATAACAAGTTTTTACTGGCTTTGAAATGGACGTGAAATGGGGTTATTTATATATAGGTAATGCTATTAAGATGTGAACCTTTTCTTATACCTACCATTATTGTAAATCATTTTAATACATCCTTAACCCTGTACAAGGGCAAGGCCCACTGCTGGGCCCAGAGTATTATCACACACTCCTAAAATCTACACAGAATAACCCACACAGTTTGCATTCTAGTCCTTGTACTTAACAAAAAGTGGTAACAGTGTTAAGTGTCTTTTTAATTAGAAGAATACATTTTAAGTGGTTAAAGACACTTTTTAATATATCAGCAACCAAATGCTGCTAATGTGGTGCAGATCCCTGCAGCTCCCTTCCTGCACAAAATTGCACTCACAAGTATATCTCATGTACGGCATGCCTCAGGAATGCTTAGAAGATAACATCACATTATGAACCTGGTGTAGATCAGTTTCTGTTATTGTGCTGCCACTTAAGCACTTCCCTTTCCTTGTTTGGTACTTCACTTTCACTGGGGAAGTTGTTTGTAAGTGTTGGATCAAAAGTTTCCTGTGTGTCAGAAAATGGCACTTTCAGAGCCTCTGCGCAGTCTAAGCGCAGTAGTGTTGTGCACGTGCACGTGTGTGAGTGTGCGCATGTGTTTTTCTTTTCCGTCATGAGCCTGGATGCTGCCTTTCATTACAGCAGAGCTCATCCCACTCTTCTGGCCCTCAGAGTAAATATTTTCTCCTGCACTGGCAGATTGGAGCAGGGCTATAGAGGGATTCTGCTGTTCTGACCACAGTTCAGCACAAGCTGAAGGAAATGGAAAAAAAACTTTGTACTTGGCACTTTTGGTTAATAAAGAGTTAGGACAATGGAAAGTGATCAATTTGATGAATCGTTTTTTTGGCATTGTATGCAGTATTAGTGTTAACTAGCATTGTCTTTTTTAACTGTAAAATGCTGAGTGATATAGTCCGTGGTATATTTCACAATAAACAGTTAACCTTATAATATAATTTGCATTCAGAGGATGATTTAGAAACTCACACAGAGAGTGTGGCTGTTTCTTCCTCTCTTGTTCTTTATCTTTTGCTGCTTGTATATGCTCCCTAAATTCTGTCAGCCATGGCCACATTTCAGCTTTTGCTGGGCAGAGATCCATAACGGTGAAGTCAGCTGCGGCTCAAGTAACAATTTCCACATGTGACACATGTTAACCAGTTACTCAAAGTTGCTCATTCATGAAGAGCTTAATATGCCATATTCTACTTTTACACTCTAGAACAAAATACTGGTTTAACATAAATAATATTACATACCTGGCTGCATTAAAATTATAATAAAAAATATACAAAATTTACTTCAAAACATACATATTTTAGTAAAACCTTATTTTTAAATTGAAGTCTTGTTCTGTGCTTATTACTCTATATGATAATGCACAATACACAGTTGAATTGTGGTTCGGGGTGGTTTCTCCTGACGGATTAGACCTAGTCCTGGACTGTATTTTCTTTTCAGCAGGGAATCTTCAATCAGAGTGCTGTGTAGTCCAGGATTATACATTCGCTATTTAGCTGTACTATTCATAATATTTTGAAAAGAAAAAGACAACTCTTACTTAAATAGGTTCTGTAAATAGGGTTAAAAATTCCCCTTCCTATATTAATTTAAAATTTAAAATAAAAAAAACCCCAAAAAATCATAAAATAATCTTTACTTCAGAATATGGGCTGCGAATTGACATACTGAAAGCGTTTTAGCCCTTTGCTGTCATGAAGCTTTGGTGACTTAGTGAACTCTTTAACTCTTTTTTGTACACAGTACTGTGTGAAAATCATTGACCTGTTTATTTACATCTGTAATGAACAAGTTATTCATTATCAACGTAAGTGAAAAAGCAGAAGCATACATAAAGCCTGAATGATAAGAATGTATGCTGTGTGTCCTCCCTCTGCCTTTTACAGCTTCCATTTTTTTCAGGAGACTTGCAGTTTTTTTTTAAAAATATGCAAGGATTTTTTTTCACCCTTCCAAAGTTCAGTTTTAGAAGTTGTTTGCATTTTCTGCTTGTCTTTAGACTCATCAGTTCATAAATCCTTACTCTACATCTCCAGTCTCCCAGTGCAAATTTTCTTTTTGTTTATATCCTTCTCTTAGTAACTTAGTTTTCTGACTGTTACCTCTTTGAAGATCTTGGAACACCTTTTGTTGGGAAGTGTAACCGACTGCTTGTAAGATTAGATATATGTTAAAGGTTAACACAGCCATGGGCTGCACAAAAGCAAAGAGTGGACAAACGAATATTAACATTTTTAGTTTTATATCTAGTGTTGCTGGTCTTTATATCATTTTCTGTTACATGCATGTTTTGTTATCCAAGCTTTATATCCCCAGCATGCTCTGAGCCTGTACATCTTTCCTTCACTCAGATGAAGAGACCGGTAGTCAAGGGAAACCAGAGAGCACTGTAGAGAATTTTGGACGAAGTCTCCATCCAGAGCTAATGAAGGTACATTAAATTACAAAAACATAATCAATAAGCATATAATGAGTGTTGTTTTTCTCCTTAATTGTTTAACCTATTTTGCACTGCAGAAGTACAGCTAAACATTTCCCTTAGCTTTTTCCAGA
The DNA here is from genome assembly GCA_024036415.1 of Prochilodus magdalenae. Lineage (NCBI taxonomy): Eukaryota > Metazoa > Chordata > Actinopteri > Characiformes > Prochilodontidae > Prochilodus > Prochilodus magdalenae. The sequence goes on from JAMWET010000180.1 coordinate 1,290,256, forward strand.
CATATCATTTTCCCTCTCTCTCTTTCTCGCTATCCTTTTCCAGTATGCCAGAGAAACAGACCAGCTCAATAAAATCAACAGAAATGAATGTCGGCAGAAGATCCTTTCTCTAGATCCTGAGACTCAGGTTGTTAGTCATTATGCACTTCTACCGTTCTTCCTGTGCTTGTAGCCTAATGGCCAAGTCTAGTCAACATAGTGTTACTCTCTCCTCAGAGACTGGATTTCTCAGGCATCGAGCCAGATGTGAAGCCGTTTGAGGAACGCTTTGGACGGCGTCTCATGGTTAGCTGCCATGACCTGACCTTCAGCCTGCAGGGCTGTGTCAGTGAGAAAAACGATGGAGTTCAGACCAATGTAGGTGCCTTTTAAGATCATTTGAATTTGTTCATTTGAACATATCTACAAGAATTTTTTAGCATTGTAATGTTAACATTGTTTCTTATGTTTAAGATTGAAAAACAGTCATTTGCATGAATATTACAGTGTAAAAATACTGGTCCAAATGTTTTGTTCTGCTTCTTTTTAAGTATGTTGAATTACTTTTAACTTCGAGTACGTCTGCTGGCATGTTTACAGAGCTATCTGTTGAATACTGTTGTGTCGATATACAAATGCAATTTAAATAAACTGAAAATGTCAAGGGAGCCTGGTAACATCTAATCTATAGCATGAGATGGTATCAAGTCAGCAGTTACCATCTTCCCATACAAACAGCTTCCAGATTGCACATAGATGGTTTAATCTACAGACTTTCCCTGATAGACATTACCTCAACCCATGCCCAGAGATCAAAAATAGTGCGCCCCAGACAAATCACTTTGCTGTGACATAAGTTAGGATGTCTTGGCTAAGGCACAGCTGTACTGAGAGAGGGTTGTAAACCACAGTAATGAACATACTGCTGCTCAGTGGAGAGCTCTGAATAGGTTATGGAAGAATGCTGACAGACAGTAGTGTGGTTGGAAAAACTGTCTTGCTGTTCCTGCTGATACACAAGACTTTCAGCAGCGCTTACAAAGACTAGAGTAGATGTTTTTGTGCCAGGCAGCACTGAATAAAAAAAGCTTTTTTTCTGGGGTTGCTTGTGTTGCATTAAGCATAACATGTTAGCCTGATCCTTGAGTATCAACAGATACCTGCTTCATATTATTTTATTTACATACTACTTAGCTTTGAGTAAGTTTTATTTATTTATTTTTAATCATCACATTCTGAACATCCATATATGACAATTAAGCTGCAAAAACAGCCCATTAAGAGTTCATTATTTTTGTGATATTACTCAAAAAAACAACACATATACTTTAAAGTATATGTACCTATTCATCAGGCTGCCATTTACATGGTTGCTATAAGGAGCACTCAAGCCTGGATTGCATTTTCAGTGAGGCAAAATAGCTAATCAGGACTACGGTCATTTACATGTGTCAGTCTTAAAGTCACAGTAACCAAAGCAGCCTGCTTAATCCTAAGCGATGAAGAATCACGTGTGTGTCAAAATAAGCAAAGCTGTACTATTATGTTGTAATGTTAATTTACACACCTTCCTTCTGACCCCAGGTGGAGCCCTTCTTCATCACTCTGGCTTTATTTGATGTGGCCAAAGGGTGCAAGATCTCGGAAGACTTCCATGTGGACCTAAACCCACCATGTGTAAGAGAGATGCTGACAGAGGGCTCCCCTCAGACACCCACGGAGACAGAGGGAGGAGAGGCTGGAGACGCAGGCAAAGTCAATGGCTTACCTATTATCCAGAGAGTCTCAGAGTCTCTTCTACGCTTTCCAACCCAGGTAAGTGAATTAATTTTGTATTGTCTCTAGATATTGTAGACTTTGTACCAGAGAGTTAACTCATTTGCCTCTGCCTACAGAACAAGCAGTTTGTAGTCTTAATTTATTCCTTTGATATTGTTTCCCATGGATTGTAATATGTATTGAACATACTCAAACAAAGCCTGAAAATCTATAAATATTTGTCTTGTTTGGAGCTCAAATAATATTTTTAATGAGCAAACACATGAAAAGGAATATAATTCACCCATCAGCTACCTTTTACTTAGATCAGCAATAAACATGACTTTTGAATCTGCTCAGAAACTTTTACAGCGCATCCAACACTTGCTCTTCCAACAACTGTTGTTCTTCATTAATATAGTGAAAGAAACCACCTGAACCTTTATATTCAATAAATATTAGGGAATTAGCCAAAAATTGTGCTGTAAGTTATTTAGTTATGCAAGTGAAAATGTTTTACGTAATGATACTAAGAAATTGTTTGTCATTGTCCTGGCTATTGCTGAGAGGTGTTTGTTGTGTTCCTGTTGGTTTAATACCCTGCTGGTGCATCAATGTTTGTGCAGTATTCAAACCAGCCACAATTTATTGCCAGTGTTGTGAGTCAGAAGCAGCTCGAACAATTAGAGGCATTATTCAACAGCATCATTACCGAAGAGTAGATTATAAACAGTGGCCTCGCAGCCTTCTGGTTTCACTGCAAACTTGGAGCTCTGACGTGGCTTATTGGAACTGATATAACCCAAGAGAAGAGCAGCTCCCTCTGAGACAGGGAGACTCTGCTTTTCCGGTTATTGGAACAGAGAGAGAGAGAGAGAGAGAGAGAGAGAGAGAGAGACACTAAGGACTAAGACTGAGGACTAAGGGGCATACAGCCATGCAGTCATCAAAGACGAACAGTGGCAGTAGAACAGGTCTTATTGAACAGCTTAGTGACTTTCAACTTGACACTGTCATAGGATGCTACCTTTAGACAACTGTGACAACTAGGTTGATGTCTTGGCTAGCAGAGCTGCTTGGGTACAGTGTAAGTGTGGTTATTTTGAAAACATCTAGAAGCAACAACAGTTCAGCTGTGAAATGGTAGGCCTCTGTTCACAAAATAGAACTGCTTAGCTCGGTTTTAGTCCTTACTACCACTCCAGACTCCTTCTGGAAACTTCATTACTACTCTTCCTCAGGAGCTTCATGGATTAGGTTTCCAGCCAAGCAGCCACACACAAACCTAAGACCACCAGGCACAGTGCCAGACATCGACTGGAGCAGTGTAAAGAGCACCAACACTCAACCCCACAGAAGTAGAAACATGTTCACGGAAGTAGTAATTTATTCTTCACTGCCAGCCAGTCTGATAGAGGAATCTGGGTTTGACAGATGAATTAAACATTTGTCTGAATGTAGCACCATCCAAAACGTTTAGTGTAGGAGGCATAATGGTCACTTAATGGTACAGTTTTTCATGATTTGGTCCCCTTAGTTCTAGTGCAGATAAATCATACCGCTACAGCATACAGTGCCTCCATGTGGAAGAACTTGACCTGGTGTGGAAGACATAGACTGGCCTCAACTTTTGGTATTAACTTTTGGCCATTTATTGAAGTTATTAACCATTAATGGATATTAACTGATATTTAAAAAAAAAACAATTTCACATCTTTAGCTAAATTGTAGAAATGTATTTAATCTACTACTTTTACTACAATGACAACAGAGATCGTATTACCTGGAGTTTTAACTGGAGTGTCCTCATTTGTTTATTTATTTGCTCTTGAAACCGATACATGCTTTTGATCTGAGGCTTCACTCACATCAGGCACAAACACAAACACAGCATAAGCAAAGCAACTTGAGGTGTTGGAAAATTAAGTGTTTGTTTAGGCACCAGCAATAAACATAAATAGCTTTTTGTCTAAACAGATGAATATTGAAGTTCTTCTAAGATTTGTCAGATGTCATAGATAGTCTCCAGAACTTCCAGAACATCTTCAGAGTAAACAAAGATCCTTTTCAGATAAAACTATGGCAAGATATTACCCAGAGGTGGAGTCAGTTTGAGGTCTGGGAGCTAGAGGCTGGTTTATGGCCTCTTTATCATAGGTGGTATCCTGGTTCCTCTTTCTTCGCTGCTTTAGCATAAAGATAGCATAAAGTACTTTCATCTAAAATACTTTAGGGTGTTTACACAAACAATGAAGAAATGTAAATAAAACAGCACACGTCAAGAAACGAACAACATTTAAAAGAACACTATGTTTAATAGAAAGTATATAAAAATAATGTCAAGCAACAACAAACAACAACCCCCCTCACAATAATCACAACCAAATTAGCATTAACACATTCCGTTGTGTGTTTTGTTCTCTGCATTCACAATGTGAGCATGATAGATATAAATTAGAAGGCTTACTTGCTGGCTGGATGAGTTCACTGCTAGCTACTTCATGGTTGTCCCTCTGTATTTCTGTAACATTACAAATTCCTCAATGTCGAGGGGGTTTTCAGTGCATGTCTGTGAAGAAAAAGTTTAATTGGCTGCTTCTTTCTTAAGATACATGTAAATATAATGGTGTTGGTACATAAATACATATATAAATATAAAATAATGAAGCACTAAGAGAATGTACCTTCTAGATGGATATTTGTCAATATGAGGTGCGGATAACATTGCCAGATGTAGCTGCTGTTAGTGAATTGTTAGAGACACACTGTGTGTTGTGTTTATTAGGAAATTTATCTCTTTAAGTTAAGCTCTTTATATTTTTAAGTTAAATTGTAAATGTAAGTTAAATAGTTTTATATATATATATATATATATATATATATATATATATATATATATATATATATCGATGACACTAACTGGATTGCTAGTGTTGCTGGTAAAGTCACTAGTGTGGTTAGCAAGAGCTTTATCATAAATGCCAGACTGAGTGATCCATTTGTCCACTTGTTCTGGTGAAATGTTGAGTTATCTTCCATGTCAGTGTATTCCCCAGTTCTCTGTTTTGTGCAGCTTCACTGAAGTGAGCAAACTGTGTTCTGTTCCAATACTCCAGTCAGGCCGTATAAGTTCCATGTTTTTTTCTTTTTGATTGTGGGATTAAAGGCTGCTGGAAGCTGGAATATGCCCAACTCCTCGTGGTTAGAGGGGTTTCGGACCACATCTGTAAATTCTAAGATGCAGAAAATATGTTAGAGTAGCTGTGTGGAATTTATTATTATTTTGTGATCATGCGAGGGAAAAAATGTGGATTAAAAAGCTCACTTTCTTGCTTGACGCCATTAGAGGTTGTTTGAATGACTGCTTCTGTCTTATTGTTGGATGCCTTCTTGCCTTAAAGATTTCCTGCATTTTGGTTACTCCTCAAATCTGTGTTATCCGGATCCATAGATTCAAGGAGACTTTGTCATTCGCATCACATGTGGTACATGTGGTGGAACGAAATTGTAGTACCCAAGGACCCAGTTACAGCCAGACAGCTGTACTTAAATAAATAATATAGATATAAATATATAAACATATATATATAAAAAAAATATATAGAGAGAAAGGGCAGCAGAGTGTATTTAAAGTGTCCTCAAAGTGTTGGTGCAGTGGTTTTGACTAAGTGGCGTTTAGAAGTCTTACAGCTTCTGGAATGAAGCTGTTCCTCAGTCTGTTCCTTTACACTTAATGCTCCGCAGCCTCCTGCCTGAGGGGAGCGGGACAAAAAGTGAGTGTGCTGGGTGAGTGGGGTCCTTCATGATGCAGGTAGCCCTCTTCCTGCATCTGGAGGTGTAGATGTCCGTGGTGGTGGGGAGGCTGACTCCGACAGACCTCTGTGCAGCCTTCACCACCCTCTGCAGAGCTTTCCTGTCTGCAGCAGAGCAGCTTCCGTGCCACACGTTGATGCTGGAGCGTAGGACGCTCTCCACCTCACATCTGTAGAAGGAGGTGAGGACCGAGCTCCCAAGCCCAGCTCGCCTCGACCGCCTGAGGAAGTAGAGCCGTTGATGTGCCTTCCTGACCAGGCTGGAAGTGTTGTTGCTCCAGGTGAGGTTGCTGCTCAGGTGAACACCCAAGTACCTGTAGTTGGAGACCACTTCCACCACAGACCCTCCGACATGCAGGGGGAGGTGAGGAAGTGTTATATCCAGTAAACACTTAAAATTACACATACTCCTCAAGGTCTGGTGCTGGTACTATACTCTCTGTCTGGTTCTCATATCCTGTGGTATTTACCAGGCTTACAGTCAGGTAATAACTTGAGGTTGATGTTGCTCTGCGAAACTGGCTGAATGAAGATGCTTTGTTTATCTCTTTATAATTCAGAGGTGATATTCGACTTATTGGGTCATCTCATTACTGCATTCCAATTACTGCTACTCATTATGAACTGGTGTTAATCTAAGCATATCATACTGGTGGTGTTAAACGGAAATACAGCACTTACCTGTAGATGGGTACATATTTGTCACATTTGCCTCATAGTCCCTCCTAGAAGATGGTCACATACAATTTGTTGTTTTTTCTGGACACAGAGTTCATCTTCAGTCAGAGGAGAAAAGAGCTGCGTCTTATGTGCTGTCTTACCTGAGTATTCAGTGTTATCACAAGTCGAGTGAGCGGTTAATGTATGAGACATATTTGTTGTGAAAGATGCTGGGTGGTGAAATGCTTTTTGTGTGGTAGAGCTCTAAAGCTGGCTTTGGCATTCTGTTTAGGCAAAAAATTTGCATCTCGACTTTGAAAATGATTAAATTTGCCATTTAAAATCTTTCTTTTCTAATGTTTATACATGTTCTGGTGGTATAGTTTGATGTGGTACACCTGTGTAATGATGTATAATAAGTCAGTTTGTCAGTTGATGGAGGGACATGCTGTACCCTCCCCATCTACTTGTACCCTAAATTATTGTGGGAATTTTAAAAGCTGGAAGGTGTTTTACCTCCTGCAGCAAATCCTCCAAGCTGGAACTGATATGTTGTTAATGTTTACGTATTGTCCACAAAGATCTCCATACCGGAGATCTGTTGAGTCTGCTTGTGACACATAATAATGAGTATTGATTTCAGCAATTTGCAGCAACAAGCTACCGTATTGTAGTGTTTCTGCGTTATTTGTGTTTAAATTTGAATGTGATATTTTACCTGAACAAACACACAAAAATGCAAGATAAATTGTTTAAATAAATTTCTTTGGAACTTGAGACTTAATACATTGCATACTAATGTACATTTGACTTTCTGAATGTACTCAGTAGAGAGAAAGCCTGACTCTTCTGAGATACTTGTCTGGTTTTTATTGAATTGTTTTTCATTTTGGGCACCCAAAGCGCTCCACACAAAAGGCACCTCAGTCCACAAAAAAATAGCTGTAAAGTTTCAATTGTATTATATGTGAAAAACTCATGAAGCATGAGTATGTGACGTTTTTAGAATAGTAATTTTCCTCATTTTTGGAGTAATTCTGTAGTAATGAGTCAGTTCTTCTCAATTATTCCAAGTTATTATGTTAGACAGTCAAAGCTTAAGCCTTTTTTCTTCATTAGAGGAAGAAAAGTAAATAATAAGAATGTTTTTCTTCCTGTATTAAAACTGGATTAATCACTTTTATTATTATTTTTTTTATTAGGGGTCCTAGCATGTAGTGCTGAAAGTCGTAAGTTGTACAGACATGAAACTTTAAATACGTAGTAGTCCCTCTCGATACTCAGATGCAAGACATGTGCCCATTTGGCCGTAAGGGGGGCGCTATTGTGAAGCACAATGCTATGACAAAATTTTTCCATATTCCTTGGGACAAAACAAATCAGTATGCTATCTTGATTTTTAGGCTCTGCCTACTTTAATGTTTTGCTTATTTACATAATATGCAAACTAGTGCTTATTATATTAACTATTGGAGGTGGGGGTTATTCATGAAAATAAAGTATTTATTACATATTGCACATATTTTTTTTACTGATGGTCACATAATTGTTTTCACATAATGCAGTGCAATTTAAAGTGTATTGAAAAATGAATAAACTTTAACTGATTAAAAAATTGCCTATTTTAAACAAGACTCTGGGTTTAACTCCAAACTCTTAAAACTCAGTGTAGAATTACTCTGTGTAGTCTCTAGGTAAGTAATTATCAAAAAATGTTGACTTTTTACTCATTAGTCTCCATCTGTCAATCAACCGTTGCCGCAATGGTGTTTCTAACTCAGTTTGCTAGAACTCATTAGTAGTTATTAGTAATATGATCATCTCAAAATTGCCCTGACACACAGTATATACATTGAGACTCTGATATGCAAAGTCATGTAAAATCATTAAAAATCCTATTGCCTTAATATTTTAAGGTTTTCCAATTAAAACCTGGTATCATTTGATTCAGATTTGATCTCTAACCTGAATATATGTCAAGCCAGAAATTGCACTCCTTGTTTGGAATTTTCACTTTGATCCTTTCAAAGACTACAGTCTATTATACAAAGGCCAAAAGGTCAGTCTGAACAACACTTTGTTGAAGGCCCCTAATCATTAATCATAACTTCTGGTGACCTTTTGACAAATTCTGACTCACTTTTTTTTTTTTTTTTTTTTTTTTTTTTTTTTTAATATATTATTTTTTTTATTTAATTTTTATTTTTTTATTTTTAGTGAGCTCCTGTATATCTAAAAGACCCTTATGGATCCACTGGGCCTAATTATGGCCTGCATATCAAAGGGGTGAACCCTGAGAACCAAACAACCTTAACAATTGCATATCTGTATACAAAACCTCACCTGCATGCCCCAGATGGGCCCTAGCCACAATAGCTTGAGCTAACTTGCAAAGACAGCTTGAACCACGCTTGTTGCTATACGTGTTTTTTTATTTTGAAAAATATTTGCTGTTTATGTCTTCAAAGTGGACACGATATCCCTCAGGTTAAATTAGGGCATCATATTTAACAGTCTGTGTTTTAGGGGGTGTCAGTTCGAAGTCTGGAATGTGGAGGTTGGACTGTGGCCACTTCATCAGAGGTGGCTTCCCTCTTCCTCTTTTGCGTCTTCGTTAACTGATCCTCAAGAAGATCTGTAGATAACATGTGATAATCAGAAATGCTACTTTTAAGATTTTGTACTGCTCATAGCTTGATTATTTTTTTTTAGAACTGAAAAGCAACACAGTAATAATAACAGCTTGATTTATATCATACAAAAGAACCATTTAATTGTTTCACACTGATGGAAAATATAACAACTGAATGATGGAAATCAAATGAAAAAAGCCACAATGTCTGTTTCTTTTAACACAACTTGAGTGTGATTGATTCATCAGAAAGCTTACTTGCTGATAAGATGACATCAGTGTTGGGTACTTCATTATTGTTTAGGCCTCGGACATGGTGTTTTTCATGCTCAGTGTTTGGAATGTAGCCTGGTGGCAGCAAATAACCTATGTATTTTAGCGGACCAAATTTCTCAATGTTTGGAGGGTTCCAGAGCATCCCTGTGAAGACAAAAGTTTTTGTTGGAAAAATAAAAGTTTGATTGGCTGCTTCTTTTTCAAGGACACATGTAAATGTAATGAGGTTAATACATAAGTTTAGGGATTTTACCGTCTAGGTTAATTATCTGTCCAGTTAAAACATAGCAGATGTTGCCTGGTTCAGATGATGTTCTGGGCTTGTCAGCAACCTCTTCATCTCTGTTATCTACAGGGAGGGCTGGTGATCCCTTATAAGATTCAGCAGTTGCTGTCTGGTCCACACACCTCATGTAAAATGACAATGGCTCCTCTGGTTCATATTTTGTCATATTATCACCCAGACGTGCAGTAGATTGTAGCAGGTTGTCGTCTGATGTTGTACCAGTATTCAAATCCTGCACATTGGGGATGCCTAGCAGTTCGGCAAAGGTGGCCTCAACACTCGAGAGCCACTCTGTGAATAAAAGTAATTTAGAAAATGAAACACTTTCAAAAACTGCTGATTGTTCTAGGTTAGATTGTAAGGAGAAGTGGGTGTCTGTATAGAGAGTTACCGTCTATATCTATGTCAGCATCTGGATTGCCAGTGTCCGTACTAAAGTCACTGGTGAGGTTAGCAGGAGCCTCATCATGAATGCCCAGCTGAGAGGCGTCTGGAGAACCCAGGCACTTTTTCTGCAGACCTGTCTCAATGTCCTTCACCTTCTTTACCGCTATGACTTCTGGCGCAGCACTACTGACATGTGCAAACTCTGCGCTGTCCAGAAAGGGTGTGAGCTGCTCAGGGTTGTTGTTTGGTAGGTTTGTTGTATTGGTAGAGATATATTCTTTAAGAGGGTTCCAGAGCATCTCTGTGAGGACAAAATTTGTGTTTGTTGGAAAAAGAAAGTTTGATTGGCTGCTTCTTTTTCAAGGACAGGTTAATACATAAGTACACATGAGAAATCTTTTAGAAGGTTTACCATCTAGGTTAATAATTTGTCTAGTCAAAACGTGGATGCTGTTACCTGGTTCAGGTGATGTTCTGGGCTTGTCAGCAACCTCTTCATCTCTGTTATCTACAGGGAGGGCTGGTGATCCCTTATAACATTCATCAGTTGCTGTCTGGTCCTCACACCTCATGTGAGATGGCAATGGCTCATATGTTGTATCATACTTGGTCATATTATGACCCAGATGTGCAGTAGATTGTAGCAGGTTGTCGTCTGATGTTGTACCAGTATTCAAATCGTGCACACTGGGGATGCCCAGCAGTTCGGCAAAGGTGGGGTCAACACTCGAGAGCCACTCTGTGATTAAAAGTAATTTAGAAAATTAAACACTTTACAAAACTGCTGATTGTTCTAGGTTATATTGTAAGGAGAAGTGGGTGTCTGTATAGAGAGTTACCGTCTATATCTATGTCAGCATCTGGATTGCCAGTGTCTGTACTAAAGTCACTGGTGAGGTTAGCAGGAGCCTCATCATGAATGCCCAGCTGAGAGGCGTCTGGAGAACCCAGGCACTTTTTCTGCAGACCCGTCTCAATGTCCTTCACCTTCTTTACCGTTATGACTTCTGGCGCAGCACTACTGACATGTGCAAACTCTGCGCTGTCCAGAAAGGGTGTGAGCTGCTCAGGGTTGTTGTTTGGTAGGTTTGTTGTATTGGTAGAGATATATTCTTTAAGAGGGTTCCAGAGCATCTCTGTGAGGACAAAATTTGTGTTTGTTGGAAAAAGAAAGTTTGATTGGCTGCTTCTTTTTCAAGGACAGGTTAATACATAAGTACACATGAGAAATCTTTTAGAAGGTTTACCATCTAGGTTAATAATTTGTCTAGTCAAAACGTGGATGCTGTTACCTGGTTCAGATGATGTTCTGGGCTTGTCAGCAACCTCTTCATCTCTGTTATCTACAGGGAGGGCTGGTGATCCCTTATAACATTCATCAGTTGCTGTCTGGTCCTCACACCTCATGTGAGATGGCAATGGCTCATATGTTGTATCATACTTGGTCATATTATCACCCAGACGTGCAGTAGATTGTAGCAGGTTGTCGTCTGATGTTGTACCAGTATTTAAATGCTGCACATTGGGAATGCCCAGCAGTTCGGCAAAGGTGGGGTCAACACTCGAGAGCCACTCTGTGAATAAAAGTAATTTAGAAAATTAAACACTTTACAAAACTGCTGATTGTTCTAGGTTAGATTGTAAGGAGAAGTGGGTGTCTGTATAGAGAGTTACCGTCTATATCTATGTCAGCATCTGGATTGCCAGTGTCCGTACTAAAGTCACTGGTGAGGTTAGCAGGAGCCTCATTATAAATGCCCAGCTGAGAGGCGTCTGGAGAACCCAGGCACTTTTTCTGCAGACCCGTCTCAATGTCCTTCACCTTCTTTACCGTTATGACTTCTGGTGCAGCACTACTGACATGTGCAAACTCTGCGCTGTCCAGAAAGGGTGTGAGCTGCTCAGGGTTGTTGTTTGGTGGGTTTGTTGTATTGGTAGAGATATATTCTTTAAGAGGGTTCCAGAGCATCTCTGTGAGGACAAAATTTGTGTTTGTTGGAAAAAGAAAGTTTGATTGGCTGCTTCTTTTTCAAGGACAGGTTAATACATAAGTACACATGAGAAATCTTTTAGAAGGTTTACCATTTAGGTTCATAATTTGTCTAGTCAAAACGCGGATGCTGTTACCTGGTTCAGATGATGTTCTGGGCTTGTCAGCAACCTCTTCATCTCTGTTATCTACAGGGAGGGCTGGTGATCCCTTATAACATTCATCAGTTGCTGTCTGGTCCTCACACCTCATGTGAGATGGCAATGGCTCATATGTTGTATCATATTTGGTCATATTATCACCCAGACGTGCAGTAGATTGTAGCAGGTTGTCATCTGATGTTGTACCAGTATTTAAATCCTGCACATTGGGGATGCCCAGCAGTTCGGCAAAGCTGGGGTCAATGCCTGAGAGCCACTCTGTGAATAAAATATGTTAATAAAATGAAACTCAACTTTTAAAGTTAGATTGTAAAAGGAAGTGGGTGTCTGTATAGAGAGTTACCATCTATATCTATGTCAGCATCTGGATTGCCAGTGTGAGTAGTAACATCATTTGCGAGGTTTGCAGGAGCCTCTTCATAAATGCCCATTTGAGGAATGTCTGGAGAACCCAGGCACTTTTCCTGCAGACCCGTCTCAATGTCCTTCACCTTCTTTACCGTTATGACTTCTGGCGCAGCACTACTGACATGTGCAAACTCTGCGCTGTCCAGAAAGGGTGTGAGCTGCTCAGGGTTGTTGTTTGGTAGGTTTGTTGTACTAGTAGAGATATATTCTTTAAGAGGGTTCCAGAGCATCTCTGAAGGAGCAGTTATCATTATTACAAAGAGAAAGTTTGAACAAATACACATGTACATTTTATAGTTTCAATATATTTACACATAGTCATTGTTAAGTTTACCATCTAGATTTTGTTCATAAGATGTGGTGCTGGAAGGAACCTCCTCATCTCCTCTGTCTTTGGTCCCCACTGTAGACACTGTACACTGTCCGGTATTAACCAGGTTCACAGTCTGTTCATAATCTGTGAGGATGGTCAGTGGACCTAACTGAGCGGGGGTGCTCAGTATTTCTGCAAATGTTCCAAGGGTTCTGTTAGATCAGTAACTTAATCTCACTGCTGCATTTTGATTGCTGGTACACATTATTAAAAACAGCATTCAGGGTTACGCAATATGGACATAAACTATGATGTTTGATAAAGCTCTCAGATACTACAAAATGAGAAGCTTAGAAGTTTAGTATGCTTCTGGATATAACACAAGTACAGACTTCTTACATTCTTTTGGACCTGTAAACAGAAATCTGTCTCTCCTTTAAACAAATTGTTTTCTATATACAGTAGGGCTGTACCCGACTTTTGTCAGTCGAATCGGATTCGTTCATGTTTTTTTTTTCTCTATGTACATTAGTATTCAGTAAATCAGTTTGCATACGTTTCCGATCTGATGTCCTCCTCATTTAGAAATTCAGCAGAGTTACAGGAACATATTTCTGAACTAAAAGAGACGTGGCATATGATGAACAGTCTGAACTGGAGCCTGATTTAATTACAGGATATAGCGCCGGACAGCAGCTCGTATTTATAGCCTGTCTTTTTAATTTTACTTCTAACAGCTTCTTCAGTATGAAGACCCTTCATCTTTCATCTCTCATAAATAATGAACTGCTAAATAAAACCAAATTCGTCCATATTTAAATTATTTTTAGATGAAAAGGAGAATGGTAAACCTGAAACCGTTTAATATATTACCAGCACTAAAATCATTATCTCTCGTTTATCGGATTAAGTGACTGTACTTATCCTTAAATAAAAATAATCTTAGCTGTAGACGGATAAATAAAAATATCTGTAATTTAGGTTCTAAAATAATGGAGTTATAATAAAACAAACGTCTCCGCTCCGTTTTTCCTTCACCGCAAACAGCCGTTACGTCTAAATCGAAAGTCAGCTCCCTCGTTTGAAGCAGTGTTGGATGTCTGACTAAATGACGAGCAGAGGAGAGCAGAGAAGATTCTCTTCTTCAGAAGCTCCTCCAGACTTTCTCTGAGACATCGCTCCCCCTGTGTTTCTCAGATGACCTTTCCTTGACGGTAAATGACGAGCAGAATTCGGTTTAATTTTGTTCAGCAAGAGTGCGTCATTCTTCAGAAGAACTTCATATATATTTCCATTCTTCCCTTCAATGAGATTAAAATGTCTTTTTACATCCCCCTTGTGTTTTAAGCTCTAGCTTCAGAACGACAAAAGTCCTGTTGTCTGTCGGTGAAACTCTCCAGCGATGATTTGACGTAGTGGCCAGCCCTATTTATAATTTTTACAAGCAAAAGAGTGCGTCTCATTGTGCCCAGCGAGAACTTTACATATATATTTAGCTATTCCCCTTCAATAATGATTATTGCATGTAAAGTTTTTTAACATCCTAAAGTTCAGGCTTGTGCATTTCTGTAAGCTTTGGCGTCCATGTTTACTCAGGCCTGAAATCTGCCAAAGGTTCACTGTTGCTCGCACGTCTGTCAATTTTGAAAAGACTCATACCGACTGATGATTTGACTTCTAGTGGGCAGCCCTTTTATATTACAGTTACAACGAAAAGTGTTGGGCTGTGTCTCGAGTATTCTTATATTTGTAACATGGGAAGGTACCTCTGACATCCTTGGGCTTTCAGAAATCTGTATTTTGGTAACCGATTAGTGTAAGAGGTCATTCAGTTAAAGTTGGGTGGTATAATCACAAAACTTGCAAGCTTTTCCTGTGTAATACAGCTCACTAGCTGGCTGTAGCATCCTGTTGGCGTCCATGTTTGATGGGCCTGGCAAATCTGCATATGACATGGTGCTCTGCACTGTAGCTGGACCTTGAAAATGACCACATACAATTAGACATTTTTTTTGCTGATTTTTATATATTAAACCTTTTATATTATAATTTGATCTGACTTGGTGCTGGCAGTGAGCATTCGAGTATTCGTATATTTGTACATGGGAAGGTATTTCTTATTTAATTTTGGGATTCAGATATTCTGTATTTTTTTAAACATAGGCTAACTTACATATGTTTCGGCCTTCAGTCTCTTCAGGTTAGGGCAGTGTTCTAACTATCACCAGGAGCTGTTGTTGAGGCTTTCTGAAAAATAATCACAGAACCTTTAAAGCTTTTCACTGTTACTTCCTTGTGTATTCAGGGACCACTGTGGGTTAAAAAGGGTTAAAGTCGTTCCTCTCGCCAGCTTCTTATACGAATTTACCAGTTCCGCCTTAAATGGTGCAGCAGTTACATGCTAGCACATCAGGCAACTGCTGTTTAACTGCTGCACTATTTAAGGTGGAACAGGACTCTAAACAAGCTGGTGCATAAGAAGCCGACAGCTTATCAAACCTGGGTCAGTACAATGTAGCACTTGCAAAGAAACATTTCCTAAAAGAGGGATCAGTAATGACGGTCCATGGCTAAACAGTAGAGGAGGGAAATAAAAGTGTTTTAAAAGTAATTGCTCAAAGGTAATGTAGTGTAACGTGATATAATAGTCTAGAAAGTTCTTGGCACTGATCGCTATAAAGCCACCTTTAACCCACAGTTAGTATCATGATGTCAGTTCATTAGATGGCAGATTCACAGCAAATTCCTTTTTTTCACATTTTTCTTACATGGAAACAAGTATTTTGTGAGTTAATATGTTCGACAGTTTGCTCTTTATTTTTAATGAAGTAAAAGAAGACATAAAGGAAAAGCATAAAAATGAATATTCTCACCAGCATTGGAAGCAAACTGCTCTCCAGGTGGAGGATTGTGTCTTAGTTCCATCTGGGGCTGGTCTGTATTCCAGTTGTTTGTTATCAGTCAAAATAATTTCGTAAAATAAACAAATTGATGTGATCAAAATCAAGCTCAGGAGAAAATCAAGAGTGTGAAATGTCTCGTAGTTTTTCAGAACCCAAACTTAGCCCTAACATTCCGAACAAACATTCTATGGCGTTGCTTAGTGCATTTATGATGTCATAATCTCTTCATTTTGCATAATATGGTCACCTCTTTCACCACTCAGCAGATACATTTCCACTAGTGTAATTGCATACAACAAACACACAATCTGTTTACACTAGTTAAATTTGATTGAGATCTGTCGCTGACCACTTCCAAATGTGGTTTGAGTGGAATGCATTCGGAGTTTTCATGGAGCCTAGTGAAATTTTAATGTGATCCTGTCTCTGGAAAAAACATGTTAAAGCATGGTGTAAACAGGCCCTTATCTGTCACAGAAGACGGAAACACTGTTTACTATCAGTTTGTAAAATATATAATTTATTACATTTTATTATAATCAAACAGAACACTTGTTATATTGTACTCAATCAACATATACTAAACATAACTCTTGCTGTTTAAGCATGTTATCTGTATATCGGACTAATTATTTTTAATAATTGTGTTAAATTCCCCTATTTCATGTACAATGCCATTTTCAAAAATGTTAGGATGGTGTGCAAAATGTAAATAAAAACAGAATTTCGATGACGGTGAAATTATTTACAGTCAACAGATGAGATTTTAAAAACTTAAACTTAATTTTTTTATATTACAGTTTTTGATGAATATATGGCAGTTTTATATTTATTATTTGAGGACAACACTTTTAAAAAAAGCCAGGACAGGTTGATGTTCTGTGTCACTGTGTTCATCATCTTTATTTTAAACAACACTCGGTAAGCATTTGGGAAGTGAGGAGATCACTTGCTGTGGTTTTGAAAGTGCAATGTTTTCTCATTCTTACTTGATACAGAATTTCAGCTGCTCTAGAGTTCTGTGTCTTTCATAATGTGCCAAATCTTTTCAGTATGGACTGCAGCCAGGCCATTTTAGCACCCTTTTACTAAGGAGCCATGGTGTTGTTATGCATGCAGAATGTGGTGTGGCGTTGTCTTGCTGAAATAAGTAAGATCTTCCCTGAAAAAGACATGGTCTGGGTGACAGTATATGTCACTCCACAACCCATGTATGTCATTCAGCACTGATGGTGCTGTCACAGAGGTGCAAATCTCCTATGCCATGAGCACTATTGCCCCCATACCATCATTCTGACTTTAGAACTGTGCACATAACAAGCCAGATGTACTCCATCATCATTAGCCCAGAGGATGCAGTATGCATGATTTCCATAAAGAATTTCAGTGTTTAATTTGTTGGACAGCAGTACACTTTTCCACTTCACCTCAGTCCGTCCTAAATGAGAACGGGACAAGAGTGGCAGCATTTCTGGATCTGTTTATATCTGGTTTGTTAACTGGTAGTTTTAATTTGCATTTGTGAATGCTGTGACAATCAGTGTTCACAGTGTCTCTATTCCTGAATCTTTTAATGATATTATGTAATCTAAATGATGAAATTGTTTAGTTCTTCTCTATTTTAAGTTTAGTAATGTTATTCCTAAATTGTTTGCCCATGCAATTTTTCACAGAGGGGTGAACCACTTTTGCTGACCAGTTGCCTATGAGCCAAATTAGTTGTGAGATGTCCCATCATGTTTTAGCATTCCACAGCTTTCCCAGTTTTCTTGCCTATGTCCCTTTTTTCTTTTCTGAAATGTAATGCTGACATATTCAAAATGAGCCTATATTTTTCTAAAAGCAATATAATTTCACAGTTGATATGTTGCCTTTCTACAAGTTTCTATTAAATATGGAATTTTAAGGATTTGCACATAATTATGTGGGTTATTTTTTACATTTTGCACCGCATCACAACCTTTTTTGTAAATGGGGTTGTATAAGAAATGTGAAATAGACTGTAATTGCATTGCTGTCACATATTAAATCAGGAAACATGTCCATCTTTGTTTTCTCCAGGGCATCTTCTCTGTGACCGTCCCCAACACAGACATCTTCCTGGTAGCTCGGGTGGAGAAGGTTCTACAGAATGGCATCACTCACTGCGCTGAACCCTACGTTAAGACATCAGACATGAACAAGGTGTGTGCTTCACTGGTAGTAAATAAATAACCATTTAAAGGACACATACTTCCCCACAATGTGAAAGGCTAATGGAGCAGCTGGAAGTATGGGAATTACAGCACTGTTAGAGCCTTCCCTTTTTGTAGTAACACTTATATAACATTGACATAATCATGTCATAAACATGGCATGGCATATGTTGTGTTAAGCTGTCATGACAGATATGCATCAGTTATATTGTTACCTGCCATAACAAAGGTGAAAATTTTTGATGTCATGACTTCTAGCTAGAGCAGTTTTCCTTCACCCTGGTCCTGTGGGCCCACTGCCCTGCACATGTTACTGCTTTTCCTGCTTAACCACAGGAACTTTAACAGGATAGTACTGCGGAAGACATACTGAAGCATTCAATATTTTTGAAAATTATTTATGATCAGCTTATGTTATTAATCACAGAGGCATTAATCATTGTAAACCAGAGGTGTAGTTGAACATAGGTGATCATTTTCATTTTTTTTTTTTGTGTGAAGAATATAATGCTAAATACTAAATGCTTTTAAATGTACTAATGTCTCAAAATATACTGTGCCAGATTAGTACTTATATTAGTACTTATTAACAGTTGTATTTATGTTAGATATTTTATTGGGTTGAAAAAACCAAGTACAGTGTAAGCAAATACATAATGTAAAGAAGTAATCTCAAAAGGATGTATGATACTCCAGGACTATAGTGCAACACAAAACGCAAGTGCAAAGCAGTACAATATATACAGTACAGTGCAATAAATACAAAACAGGACACAATACTTATGAATAAATACAATAATCACAAAGCCATATTTATGATTTAGCTTGTTATCTTTGGTTATCATCAATCTCAGTTTGGTTGTCTTTAATCCCAGTTATCCCAGTTAGGTTATACCTAACACTATAGGTTATATCATACCCTACTGTATGCTTCTCATACCAGTTCTGCACAACTTGGGATCCCATCATTGTGAAGGTATATGAAGTCCACAAAGACCTGCAAATTGTCACCAAGCAGAGAAACT
This sequence comes from Prochilodus magdalenae, assembly GCA_024036415.1. Classification (NCBI taxonomy): domain Eukaryota; kingdom Metazoa; phylum Chordata; class Actinopteri; order Characiformes; family Prochilodontidae; genus Prochilodus; species Prochilodus magdalenae. The sequence continues at coordinate 1,309,041 of JAMWET010000180.1, forward strand.
TAGTGAGCAACAGTCAGTGAAATGTTTAGGAAGACCATTGGGCATTAGGCATACCCATACAATGAGTACACACCCCACACCAGTATGGAACCACCACCAGCCTGGAGAGTGTTAATGGCTTCACGGGGTCTGCCCCACACACGAACCCAACCATTAAAAACACAAAACCGTACACAGTGCCTCACCTAGGCTTGTGAGATTGCTAACTGGACCCTAACGGGCTGTCTACATACACTGTGATCCAATTAATTGTTTCGATGGTTTGTAATGTATTAGAGTTTTATGGTTGGTGTGGCGCAGTGGATAGCACCACTACCCACCAGGAAGCTTCCGTGTGGGAGACTGGGGTCCGATTCCCAGTCTGGGTGACTATGCTGTGCTACACCAATGGGTCCTTGGGCAAGACTCCTAACACTATATTGCCCTACCTGTAATATGATTAACCTTGTAAGTCGCTCTGGATAAGAGCGTCAGCTAAATACCGTTAATGTACATGTAATGTTTTATTCTGTCATTTTGTGCCTGAAGATATTTACATCTAAATCATTTAAATAAGAATTGCTTATATTTTTTAGGGGTTCGTTTTAGATTGAAGAAGCACCATTTACATACATGCATATTTATATACATATATACATTCCTGAAGTAGGATTTTGTGTGTTTGTGACCCACAGACAGTTCAGAAAGTGCTGAAGACAGCCAAGCAGACATGTCAGCGACTTGGCCAATACAGGATGCCCTTTGCCTGGGCTGCAAAGTAAGCAAATTCTCTCAAAAAGCTGTACTTTTAAGAAGTGAAAAAAGGAGCCTTAAAAGTTATAGTATTCTCACCTGAACAAGATATATTTGCATTGCATCATTTACAGTTTTTAGTTGATGTCACATAGATTGTAAGTGACTAAATGAAGCTCCCTAAGAAAAAACTTTAAAAGCTTTTGGTCTTTTAAATCTTTAAAAGCATCCAGCCTTTCAAATGAATATTGTCACATATTTTTTGTTTTTCAGGCAGGTATTCAAAGATGCCCAGGGTAGTTTGGACATGGATGGAAAGTTCTCCCCTCTTTATCGTCAGGACAGCAGTAAGATCTCTACCGAAGACCTTATCAAGCTACTGATTGACATCAGGAAGTGAGTATATATGTGTGGTTGTGTGTGTGGGAATTAACTGTATTTTGAGGGGAGTGCTTTCGTTGTAATTAATGTAATGGAATCTTTGTGATGATTGTTTTCATTTTTTGGCATCTCTATAGTTGCTATAGTTATGGACATACTATATAGTACAGGATTCAGTCATGTGTAATGACATAAATTACATGTGTGTCATGATTTCCAAAAATAAAATATTTACAACAGGCTTTTAAAATCTGACCTGAGCTGTCTGACTAGTCTTCTGTCTGCTGATATAGCCCACATGTCATTCTGTTGAGATCTGGTTTTATTATGAAGTGTGACTTTCGTCCTAGAGCACCAGAAAGGAGTAGTGGTGTTTCACATCCTTGTCCTTGTTTTTTTGCAGACCAGAAAAAACCAAGTTGCAGATAATTACAGGGCAACTGAACATCACCATCGAGTGTGTGCCTCCGGACTTGTCAAGTAAGTCTTCCTGATCTATCGGTGCAGTTTCCCACTAGATTACATGTTAATCTCTTGCAGTGAATTAGGTCGTGTTCTCTGAAAAACCCGCAGCTAGCACATACTGCATACCATGCATTAGCATATGTTGGTGGGTGCAGTAAACGTGTATTTGCCCAGAAAACCCCTAATGTTAGAACAAATACTAATATTAATAATAATTTAAAAAAGATAAGATAAGATAAGATAAGATAAGATCCCACAGTTGGGAATTTTTTTTTTTTTTTTTTTTATAATTTATAAAGTTAATGTGTAACCATTTCCTAACCCTTTCTCATTTCTATTGTTTGTATTTAGCATTAATTTACTAGTTTGGCTGTTCAGTCTTGCATTAAATTAATTCAGGTGTTATGCTGATAGAATAAATAAAACAAATAGCTGGGGGCATCCAGGAAAAAAAATATCGTAATCAAACCTGTGACCTTTAGAACAGCTCATATATTATCAAAGACAAGAAACACATTTCCTTTATTCTATTAATATTTAATATTTGATGAGTTTAATAACAATACACACTTTCTGCTGAGATACACTGCTTGAAACAGTTTTGTTAAGTTGCCAAAAGACACCTTGCATAGTACTGCACATGTGCACATGATAATTTATTTGTAACAGTAGTCAGAACAGTAACACAAGCTTGTGGGCCAAGTGTCTCCTCTGTTTCTGATAATGAATATCTGTTAGCTCTAAGATGTAGAGGGTTATATAGTGGTTAGGGCTTTCCAGAACATTTAGTGCCATGTGTACCAGAGCGCTGTCAGCTGAACAATATTCTTCCCGTTAGCACGGTTCCTTATGTAAAAATAAAAGTACTTATCATAAATAACTTTATTTTTTTTTTGTCCTTTTATGCCTCACAACTTATATTTTTATGCATATAATAGCATCTCTCTGGCAAAGAAAAGACACCCAGTGGTATAAGAATCTCCCTGTTTTAGATTCCGTCACCTCATCCTACATCCCAGTAAAGCCTTTTGATGAGAAGTGTGAGAAAGTTTCTGTGGAACTGGAGGAATTTGTACCAAAAGAAGCCAAGTACAATCACCCTTTCACCATCTATAAGAACCACCTCTACATCTACCCCGAGCAGCTCAAATACGAGAACCAGAAAACCTTTGCCAAGGTAAAGAACTGTTAAGTAGTCTTGAACAATTACAGTCCTTTATGGAACAGAATACACATACGAATAATATTTAATATTCTCACATTTATACATTTTATAATACTATAAAACTATAAGTACAGTGGTATTTTTCAGGGTTTGCTAATAGACTGCATTTAATTCAGTTTGCAATGCGGCATACACGGCCAGTGTTTTTGAAATAGTGTCAAATGCTGATGACATGGTGATATAATATGGTGTGTTTGATCACAATAATGTTAAATAGTGTTGCACAGCTCACCTGCAGACTCAAGTGTACTGACTAAATTCCATGTAGATCCTAAATGTAGTCCAGGAATTACTGTCCACTGCAATGAGGAAACAAAGACATACTGCAGTCTGTATAATGTGAATTGTATGTCCCTCTCTGTAGGCAAGGAACATTGCTGTGTGTGTTCAGTTCAGAGATTCAGATGAGGATGGAACGGGTCCAATAAAGGTGAACATCAATAACCTATCATTCATTCTTCTCAGGTTAACATTACAGATCAAAATCACCAGGACTGAATTTACCCTACCTTACTGTATAAGGTAATTAGTGAAATAACATCTATAGATTTCATTTAAAATGAATTCAGGTTGTAGAAGGATGGATTAAAGGAGGATGGATTGTACCTTTGGAACTACATCTACATTTGGTTTGGAGCCTATAGTAATGTAAAGAGAGACATTTATCAGGGCGTTCATTTGCACCAACCCCCTCCCCACTGTTTTCCAGTGTATCTACGGCAAGCCAGGGGGACCACACTTCACCACTAATGCTTTTGCTGCCGTGTTGCATCATAACCAAAGCCCAGAGTTTTATAATGAGGTAAGGTTTATTGTATGATCAATGCTGAATCAACCTTGTGGACCATAACAGGCATGCTCAGAAAATATTACATTTCACCTCTCAATGGTACAGTTCTAGCTTTGTGGGGTCTGATTGTCTGCTTAACAGTTCAAATCATAACTTTTAAATCATAAAACTTGTATTTTTTCTTCCTCTTATGCTAAAACGAGATTTCACCTCCTTCCGTCAGTTCCTCCTGACATTGTGAAACACTGGATAAGACTGACCTGTGAACCAAAGAGAAACTCACAGCTGACAGGAAATGAAGAAGTACTGAGTCATTTCATGTACACGCATAAGTTTTAGGACAGGGAATAAACTAATGAACAAAGGTCATATTTGTTTATTCAGTTTGACTTGTCACAAGACTACCCCTCTTAAAAAAACCCTTGAGAATTAAAAAAAATTTGAAACAGATTTTTTTCCCTTTCACAATGATATAATGAGGGTACAGTGCTGGACCTTGTCTGATGATGTCAGCATGAGAGGAGATCACAACTCAGTCAAGTGTGTTATACGTCTTCGGTGGCTGTTCGTGTTCTATTGATGCCATCTTGTGGTGGGAAGGAGAATTTTCTGTGGATTAGAAAAAAGATAATAATGGGTGAATAATCTCCGTCCTGCTTTATCATGTGCATGACATAAACCTTAAACTGAGATAAACTTTAAAAGCATTATTATTAGTGTTTCTGGAGCAAATGCTGTTTGTGAAGACATGTACTCCTCAGTGTACTTGACTGATACTAGCTTTTCTAAACCGAACAAATGACCTTATTTATTGTAAGACTAGACCATGTACTAGTAGGTTGCATTTTTGCATTAAATGATTGTTCTCTCTTTTTCGGCTAAGTGATGAATATGGAGAAAATGTCTAATTTAAGTCACATATATCATTAGCCTTTACAATTTGGTAAAGTGGGTCTAGCAGAATGTTTTTCTTGTCTGTTAAATGAATAATAAACCAAACATTTCCAATCAGATCTACACATTATTTACTATTTTAAGGCCTGTTAGTTTTAACAGTTCGGGTTCTTTTAAAGTCACAGGACCTCAACTTTTCAGCAGTCATTGCTTCCTTTTTTACTAAAGCTTGAAGACTGTGTTTCAATTTATAATGCCAAACTAGAGCCTCAGGCTGGCTTATGTCTGATGATGTAACCAAGTGGAAGTTCCTACTCCCATTCCAGTGTTTAATGCTGTGTTTGGTGCCATCTTGTGGCAGGAGTTAGATACTGAGTTTTGTTGAGTTGAAAGGATTCCCCTCCTCAAAAAAAAGATGAACATTTTGTGAATAGTCTTCATTACATCTGTGCTGTTATCATATGGATGACAAAAGTATATATCGGATTTAAGCAAGAAATTATTAGGTTGTTGGTTATTATTGTCATGTTATAATGATCTGATATAATAATATGTAATATATCATATAATATATGATAGGTTTCTCCTACATTCCTTTTTACAGATTAAAATAGAGCTCCCCATCCAAATTCATGAGAAGCACCACATTCTCTTTACCTTCTACCACATCAGCTGTGAGCTCAGCAACAAAGCCAGTTCCAAGAAGAGAGAGGGAGTGGAAACGCTGGGTAAGAGTGTGCATGATATAGCTCTTTACAATATGTTTCTTAATTACTATTGCAATATAGATCCTTGCAATCTTTTCAATAATGTAATATTATTACTCCTCCTCGGCTAAATTGTCCACCAACTAATTTTCAAGCACCAATAATCAGGCAACTGACACATAATTATATTTTTCTGTTTATGAGAAAACAGCCTATACCTAGCTCATATATAAATGTATAGACACAAATAAAAGGTGTGTTACACTTGTGTTGTTGGACAGTAATTATTTTACTTGTTGACAATTAACAGGAGAGTAATGCAGCATATGTGCAGCAGACATGTCGTTAGGTTAGCTAGGAGTGGGTCTTGCTAGCCTTTGCACCAGTAAAATGACTTAAATCTGTATTTAAGTAAAATCAGGCAGAAAGTAGATATCGCTATCTCTATCGCTACCACTGATATTTCACCCGTTTCTTGTGTTCATGTTTGTGTGCATGTATTGTTGATAAACTAGTCCCTTAAACAGCTCATGTTTTACAGTGGGATATGCCTGGACACCTTTACTAAAGGATGGAAGGATACAGTCCTCAGATCTACAACTTCCTGTTTCAGCGAATTTACCACCTGGTTACCTCAACGACAAGAATCAAGACTCCAAAAAGGTAAGAAAAGACTTCGATCCCTTTTTCAGTCAATATTAAATCGTAACCTTATTGTTAAATGCTACACAAACCACAGAGTATTCAGGCTTCCCCATCTACTAAATCTTTATCATATTCTTGACTAGGTTTATTTTTTTTTATGTTAATTTTTATTTTTTTATGTTATCATCAATTAATTTGACTTGTTGCTACACTACAGTTAACTGCAATGCTATGAAGTAATTTTTTTTTTTGGAAACTTGAAAGGAAGCGTATCTGGTGGAATCTCCATCAACTAATGCCTAACCAATACATGTAACCGATGTAACATATAAATTTAGTTTTTCATCTCAGTAGAGAAGGAATAGCATTTTTCTCTAGCTGACATTTGGCCTCATTTTTAAAACAGACACATGTCGGGAAATAAATGAGACCCATGTTACACGAATGCTGCTGGAAGTTGGTAATTAATTCTCTTTCATTTTCCCCCAAGTCATCTCCAGACATCAAGTGGGTGGAAAATGCCAAGCCGCTGTTCAAAGTGAAGATCTATGCAGCATCAACAATTCACACTCAGGTATGCTGTCTTGCCACAAGTAACATTTAATGAGAAGATAACATTCACCATTTTCAGTTAAAATGTGCTATAAACATTGGCCTTTGACCTTACTCTGCAAGGTCCGTTAAAAACCACAATAACAGAAAGTTAGTTTTACTTTTGCTTTTGACCCAATCTAGGACTTGCACCTTCACAAGTTCTTCCAGCATTGCCAGCTGATGAGATCCACCTCAGAGGCGATCCCAGCAGACCTAATCAAATACCTGAAGGTGAGAAAACACAACGAATAAGACCAAAAAGAATACTAATTGAGGTGACTGAGAGGAGACTGATGTCCTCTATTGTGGTTGGTGTGAGTGGATGACTACCCACCAGGGAGAGGAGACATGTGGGGAGACTGGGGTTGTCCCGGTATGGATGACTACACCGTGCAACACCACTAAGAGTGGGCAAGATTCATTAGTCTTTAATGTAACCTTGTAAGTCGCTCTGGATAAGAGCGTCAGCTAAATGCTATAAATGTAAATGTTGTGTGAGATATGTTGTGGTATTGCAACACTGTGTATTCACTTTAATGTAAACAAACAGCACAGTCTTTTTTGTATAAAACCATAAAATTAAAATGACTTCAGTCTCGCTGCATCATAAATTTGATCCTGTTCATGATTTTTGTTTTAATGTATAAACTTTAAGAAGTCTCCCAATTATTATTTTTTGACCTCCTGATTGTTTGTGCCAATAAAAGCTCATGCATTAGTGTGGGCAGGAGGGGCAGGAGGCAAATCAGAGTTTTGAAATTATGGCTATGATGACAAAAAAAAAGTCAATTAAAAAGTGTCCCGTTCTGATCCTTTGGCAGTGCCTGCATGCTGTGGAGACTCAGGTCATCATAAAGTTCCTGCCCACAGTGCTGGTGCAGCTCTTTCAAGTTCTCACTACTGCAAGCAAAGAGCCTCAAGAGATCGCTGTTAATGCCACACGGTGAATCTTTTCCTCAAATCAGTTTTGAAAGGATAATCTTTTCTGATGCTTCAACTTTTCTTCTAGACACTTCTTCTTCTTCTAACTTTTTCTTCTGTTTTTATCCTTAAGGCTGAGTATAAAATAATTTCTAGTGGTACCACAGTACAGCATTGTCATGTAACATGCTCCTAGCTCTAGTCTCATTTGCAAGTTATGCAACATGGATGCAGTCATTATTTAATTAAATAGGAGATAAATGTTAAATATTGATAAAATTGCGAACCTAGCATCAGGAGTAAGAAGTAAGAAGTAAATTTAGAAACTGCTATTAAACTAATCTGTTAATCTGTTAAAAGAGTGAGGAATTATATACTATATATATACTATGACTAAAGTAGTAATAGATTATTATTATTTTTACCCTACAGTGTAATCATTCATATTGTGTCCCAATGTCATGAAGAAGGACTGGAGCACTACTTACGCTCTTTTCTGAAGGTACACTCTTCTTGGTTTTAGGCTTCATTTAGATCCATTTCTCTGTGTTTGTAAGTGTGTTACCCATGCATTGTCATGCTGTCATATCAAATATATTTACCTGCTGTCCTATTTTTAATATTACTGTAATTGGAAGAATACTTTATATAAAACATCTTTAAAGCATATTTTCTTCCATAGTACGTATTTCTCACAAACAACCCAGCATCGGGGAACTCTGTGACTACACATGAAGTTTTAGCCACAACAGTAACTGCCATTCTCAAGCAGACCGCAGACTTCAACACCTGTAACAAGTTATTGAAGGTAAAGTGTGTGTGTGTGTGTGTGTGTGTGTGTGTGTGTGTGTGTGCGTGTGCGCGCTGTCTACTCCTCTCACTGAAACCTTAACATTATGAAATGTGTTGCTTATTGTAGGTGTAATACAATAGCCTATTCCAGGAGCATGAGGTCATGTTTGTATTTGTGCAGCATGCTATACGTTCTCTGAACAGCAGGCAGCACTGTAAGCATTTTTGACTAGGCAACTCTTTAATTACATACTGGACTAAACCAGGGGCTTTTCTGGGATTGAGCCACACTCATTGCTACCAGGTGTAAAAAAATTATCTTCGTAAAAAATAAAATTTTTGCTCTCTAGATCTGCCCCAGCCAAATGTAATTGCAATTATTGTAAAAAACAACATTTCAGAACTACTCTGTGAAGCTGTAAAGTAGACCATGCTTAATCAGAGCTGGGCCGCTAGTGCCGATGCACATACAGCATTAAAATCACCCAACCTTTGATGCAACGCTCATCACAGATTACCCAACAGTGTGTCAGGAGATTCAAGAAATGTATTTCCATGGCTTTGCAGCTTCGTACAAGCCTAGGTGTTAACTGGACTGCTGTAAAGAATACTTCCACTAGGCTCTGGAGCAACAGAAATGTGTTGTTGGTGATTCACCCTTCTTAATGATGGAAGATCCTGCATTTGGCAGAATCCAGGAAGACACTGCCTACTAGAATCCATAGTTCTTACAGTAATAAAAGGTAATGGTTAGGGGCTGTTATTCAGGGTTTGGGCCCCTTAGTTCCAGTGAATGGTAATGTGAATGCTACAGCATGTAAAGACATTTTACACAATTATATTCTCCATTTTGTGGCAGCAGTGTGGGAAAAAGGCCTGTGTGGGAAAAAGGCCGGCATTGCTGTGCACCCATGTAGACATGGTTTAACCAGTTTGGTGTGGGGGAACTCCAGTGGCTTGCACAGGACCTTACATCAACCACCTTGAATTCCTCTGGAATTAATTGGAACATCGGATGTGAGCCAGGCCTTCTTGCCCAACATCAGTGCCTGACCTTAGTGTTCAATGCTCTTTTGACTGAATAGACTCCAGTCTGTAAACACACACCACGGTTCATGACGTCACATTTAATTGTTTTAGATAAACTGATTTCAGCTAACGTTACAGTCTAGTCTTCCTCAGATCACTAAGCATGATTAAAGATTGCGATTCAACTTTCACCAGCACAAAAAATTAAATAAAAAAAAATAAAGAAAATGTGGTGATGATGATGGTAATGAGTTCAACACTGCAGCAGGCATCACATAACCGTGTTATTGTGGTAATGTGGTTATTGTCACAGCCCTAAATTAAAAAGCTAGCAGACATGTTTTCAAGCAATGAAAGACTAAAGACTTCAGGCTCTCAGTTTTACAAGATTCTAGAAGTTTTCCAACACCCATCTCTATATCTCTATGAAGTTGGTCTCAGTAGCACCCCTGATCTGTCCTCATCGATTAACTGACACTGTTCCTTGTTTGTAGTGGTTGTAGTGTTAATAAGGATGTGTTTCGTGTCTTATTTCCCAGTACTCCTGGTTTTTCTTTGAAGCAATGGCCAAATCAATGGCGCAGTACCTCCAAGAAGGAAACAGAATGAAGGTCAGTACACTTCCAGCTTACACCCTCTCATAAATCATCCACTCTGACTATTAAAGTTGTCGGATGACTGAGGACATTTTTTTAGCTACAACAGACTTAAATACTAATATCTCGATCTAACATGTTCTTCCTTTTAATTTTTCTTTTTTCTTTTATCTTACACTCTGTCTACATAATTACCTTGATACAGTTATCGTTGAATCAGTACAAAATGTCCTCCACACAATAGTGTGCATTCACACTTTGCCAGTGTTTACTCTTCTGTGGCCATGGCTGTGTTGCTGTGACATCAACAAATGCAAAACATTTGTCTATCTCTGTATCTTTCCCATTCTTTCTTTCTTTCTTGGTCTGTCTTTCTTTCTTTCGTTCATTTTTTTCTTTCTTTATTCATTTCTCTCTCTGTCTTTTTGTCTCTCTGACTCTTTTGGCATGTTGTATTTGTTATTGACTTCACTAGCACAAATACATCTTAAAACTGCAAGTATCATTCACACACTTGCTTCTTTGTTCTTTAAAGGGTGCAGGATCAGGTGTTGTTTCCCTGGGCATTTACATGAAAAGAGCGCTAGCACAAACATACATGCTTAGCATCTGGCCTTTGAAAAGCATCCTCAGAAAGGTTCCAGGTTTTTACTGAATGTCGCTCATGCATATAACATGTATTTCAGCAACAACAAGGAGGGTGTTTCAGGTCCAGCAGCCTGCCTGCTCTACTTAGCTCAGACTTGTAGCCAATGTATCCAGGCAGTTTGGAACTAAACCATGGGGATGTGGCAACAAAGATTTTTATTTCTTGGACCTAAATTACCCTCCTCTGCCTATGCACTCCCTCTTTCCATTGTTCCATTCAGGTTACAACGTCAGCTTTTGTTCTGTCATTTATCCTGCTCTTCAGAATGTTAAGGTGCTAAGTTGTGATCTGTGTGCTTTATGGAAAGAATGTATCACAAATGGCTTTTGTGTTATTACCTGATAAGACAAAACGATAACAATCAATCCAGTAAGTGAGCAGTTTGTGTGTTTATCAAGAAAGAAGGCTTCATAGTGATAGAAAACACTGTGATGCACTCTGAAGCCCACACTGTTCTGCTGGATTATTGTGAACATGGACTTGCACATGTCATAACTCTTCTGGCAGCAGATTTAAACAAGGGCATCATCAAAGCCTCTGAATGTATCACTGGTGATGTTTAATTGCTACTGTACAGTGACATGCTTGCTTTTCTTGTTTTTTCTCTACCACATGACAGCAGCCACGAAAGCGTTTTTGTTTTTCTGTGTTAGTTCTTCAAGCATACAGCAGTTCTTCACTGTTCAATACAACACTGCATTTCTCAGTGTGTATATCCTATACACATATAGTACTACACTTGTTATGGTGTAAAAAATTGTAAACACATGTTTGAATATCCTCTCACAGATGCCTCGAGCTCAGAGGTTTCCAGATTCCTTCAATCAGGCTCTGCAGTGTCTACTGCTCTCCATTATGCCTCACATCACCATTCGCTATGTGGAGATCCCTGAGGAGGCCCGCTGTGTCAACATCAGCCTGGCAAACTTCATTAAGGTTTGTCTTTATATGTATCTTAGATATACCCACGCACAGCTACATTGTAACTGTTATTGCACCTATAGATGGAAGTTAAGCAACTGCTAACTCTCTTGGCAACAATATGTGGCAACACTTTCTTTGAAGGCTGACTACATAGACTTAGCATAATACATGCGTAAGCAATGAATAACATATTAATGAAGCAACACTCGAGTATTTACGAACAAAATATATTAGTAAGCTCTATTGACATAAATATCCCTTAACTATTTATTTCATGATAAACAAGCATCATTGACAAGTAATGATAATTTACAAGCCTATGCTGTGTGATGGAAACCAAGTTATGTACACTATACATCAGTCCAGTATATTTTAGGGCAGGAATTAAGATTTTAACTCAGTGTAAGCTCCATTAACTGGGACTGATACCAGTTATATAAATTTCACCACTGCTGTTTTTACGAGCGTACGTTATAATGTCGTATGCTGTTATTCTTGAAATAGTGTTGCTGGTAATGGTCCCAGAATTGTCCTTTGTGGAGGTTTGTAGAATTCTTATCCATGAAGTTGTGGCATTGTTTAGAAATATAGTCTCAGCTGACTTCAAGTTTCTGCGTAAGCACCGGGTTCTTTATACACCTTTTGTTTATCAGGGTGAAATCAAATACTAATGCAGACATAAACATTTGCAGACACAAAGCTACAACCTGACAAGGTATTTTATAACCAGATTTAAATAGTAAATAAAATAGCAACAAAAAACAGCTTTGACCCATATGCCATTACATTATTGTAGCTGCAGTATCCAAATGTCTGCTTTGTCTTACAGCGTTGCCTGACGTTTATGAACAGAGGATTTGCTTTCAGTCTCGTGAATGATTACATGTGTGGCTTCAGCCAGAAAGACCCAAAGGTAAGGTGAAGATGTGTATTGGGATAAAATAAGAGCACCACTTCGCAGTGCTGCGTCAGCTCCACAACTGCATGCCAAACACCCTCCCAGTTTTGTTTTGAATATTAATTTGTATTTTTCAGGTGTGTACCAGCCTACCTTTTTCCCCAGTGTTCCCTCATTCAGGCTGGAAACAATGGCATAGTCCACTTGCTAAAATAAGGGGATCACTCCACTTTCAGAAAGTTGGAGCTCAAATGATGGCCACCTGTCACATAAAGTGTTTCTGCCTATGGGGTCTCAACTGTTTCGCAGCAAGACATCTTTAACCAGTAAAACGGTCCTGAGAGTAGTTTAGAAGTTTTTCAGAAACAAGGTGCAAACAGTACACAGTACATGTATGTGTAGTTCCTTACCGTATGGCCTGATTTGTATGTGTGGAGATTAAGTCCATGGCTGTACAGCTATGCTTCCTCAGAGTAATCAGCTAGTAATGTACTGAAGCAGTTTTTAAAGACAACTGTCAAGAGTGTCAAAAATGTCAAAACATTTTTTTTTCCTTCCAGGCTGTGAAATCACATGCCTGATGTGCATACCAGTGACATGCTGGTGCATCACCTGTTCTGGAAAATAGCTGATCAGCCACAGGTGCACTGTTAGAACTTGCCAGCATTTAAATATTGACAGCATCTGCTTCTTATTAACCGGATCTTCTTGTCTTTATTCACAATTCCTGTTGTGTAACTAACTTGCAGAGAAGTTTTAAATTAGTCAATTAAGTAAGTAGTACTATGCAAAACAGCCACTATGTGTGTGCATAAACACCATTATTTACATTATATACTTGGTACAAGTATGAGTACATGTTTTAGTATATGCAGTCTGATACCATACTATAATCATAACCTGCTTAGAGTGAATTTCCTGGTGTAAATGAGTGCAGTGTACCTTACCTGTTAATTTGTTAAAATCTAGATGATTTTCAACCGTGTGAATTAACTAACTATGCTACATTGATTTTGTTCAGTGGAGTAGAGCAAGTTTCCACTTAAGAAAAGCACTTCTGTAGAGCTGTAAGTAAAGTACATGTTAGAGTTTTTATTTTCCTCCTTTGACAGCAGGAATCACATCTGAGGCTAATCCTAGGAGCTCACTTGTGGAGTTTTGTGGAGCTCACTAGTCCATGCTACTTGAAAGGCAGCCCTTACAAACAGCTCTCAAACAGCTGTCAAATGAACACATTGCACACAGTGAACTGAGCAAACACGCTGAGAAACTGATTAGCTTTTGTGACATTGATCGCTAAAATTAAAACCCCACCTTTCAATTCTATTTGGTCAAACAGAGTAAAACTGGCACATACAGATGTATGCAAATGTCTTACAAGAAAGTAACTTAAATGGATTTGTTCAGCTTTTCATTGAACAAAAGGGGTTGATAAGCTGGTTCTAGAGATGTAAGCTGAAGGATAGCGCACAGTTATCTCCTAGGGAAACTGGTATAAAGAGAGAGGATACCAAAATAATGACGATTTGCAAAACATGAGACAGCGTGACGTAAAGATACCAGTGCTAATTAAAAATATGAATTTCAGGTTACTGCTACAAAACTCGCCCACAGGCATCTGAAGTGTGGGAGTGTTTTGGATAGAGACCCAACAATGTGGTGCTCTGTAAGCTTTGAAATGTGGAAATGTTTTATCACCGTAGTACAACTGCTATAGTGCTTAAAGCATCCTGGAATGCTTTATCAAGATGGCAGCAAAACTGTTGTGCTGTGCTGTAAAGCTGTATTTAAATTGCGTCAGATTTTTTATGGACGTCAGGTTTTGAAAAACAAGACACATATAATAATGCCATCTTTTCATTAGTAGTAGTCACTTCAAAGTTGATTCTCTAACTGTGTCTTTATCGCCCCATGTTAAAAGTAAGTTATCCAACATCATTATTCAGCTGATTAATGTTTTTCTCTTTACCTTACTTTCTAACATTACAGCCTGCGGCTACAGCCTGTAAATCATTTGAATTATGTTCTCTGCACTAAATTAATGCAAAAATACCTTTGCCATTACAATTAACAATAGATTACTATGGTCAAAACTGACATTGAGAACACAATTTAAAAAGCGTGAAAAGTCTTATCAATAATAATGAGATGTGCAGCATTTGTAGCACAGAGGTCATTAAAAATAGTGACACAGTCCTTAGTAGTGTTGAGTCCGAGATACTGTGCAGAAAAATGCAGCAAATAAACTTTTACTAAAGCTACAAATAATGGAATAATGTGAAATAAGACATCAAAAATAAATGTGTGAGGTTTAAACTGAAACAGCCTAAAGAAAATGGATCATTAACTTCAGTGGTTAAGGGTAGAAGATGGATGGAAGTTGACCCATGTTGGACTTGTGAAAAACACTTTTTTTTTTACGATCAACTGGAGCAAATAAAAGGTAGAGAAACTAATACAACAGGGTACATGGCAAAAATTATTTCAAATTACCCAGAGAAAATACTAACTACATGTGAACAGTAATTTACAGAGCTATAAATGAGAGCAATTCCGAACTAGTATCTGCTTATGGAAAAATGGCAAAAATGCAATGGCAAAAATAATGTTTACAAAACTAATAAAAGACACTGCCTAACAAATATAAAGATCATTCCTAACAACAATACAGTTTTAAGATGGGCAAAAATATAGATATATAGCAGAATAGAGTTGATAAGGTCGCTGTTGGATGTAGCAAATGGCCTTTCCTACAGTGTAATTTTGAAATCAAAATGGTTCTCTGTGTTTTGCTGCATCGTATCATTTTGTAATTTTCTATTTGCGGTATGTAGTGTCTTATTTAGATAACTGTTTCCTGTTTTGTATTGTATGTTTGTCATACTCCAGGAGGAACAGCTAATAGGGACCCTAATAATAAAACTAGCTAATTAACTAAAGCTAATTAATAAGCTAAAACTAATAAAATCACAATAAATTTCTTGTGGGAATTTGCAAGTTTCGAATGTTTAACAAGACCTGTCTAACTGATATGGGGTCAGTAATACTTCTCTGTGCAAGCAGACGCACATTCACTGCGAGCTTATGTCATTTATTCATTGGTGTGGCAGATAGGGATGTTACTGTCAGGGAGCTCTTATTAATTGAGTATGGTGTGGTTATGTGGCTACTGGTAACTGCACCACTCTGCTGTGTTTTAGCCCATGCAAAGTGGTGGTTCTCACCAGTTTCTGTTTTTTCTGTATCCTTAGTCGGTGCCAATGCTACTATATATATATATATATATATATATATATATATATATATATATATATATATATATATATATATATATATATATATATATGTATATACAGTAAATATAAGTAAGTACACAGTACTGTATGTCAGTGTAAGCAACTGCATAATTATCATAATATTCCTCCTTTGGATTCAGATGGAATAGTATTACAATAAATGAATGAATCTCACTTCATACAAAAGTCTTAATAGCACCACTACTTCACATACCTTGATTGATTGGAAACTGAGGACATTTCTGTATGATCTGAATTCCAGCATTTACATTCTTAGAAGTCAAACTGTTTATGAGCAACAAGTCTGTGAAATAAGGCATATTTCAGACATTGTTTTTGTCTCTGCAGCATGTTTTATGGTTTGTGTTTAAGGTACAATGGAAGGGAATCAAATATTTCCATTTTTATTGGGTTCACAGTCGTCCTGTACTTTTTTCTCCAGAGTATGCTGTTGGAAGGATGATTTAGTGTATTTTATTTGTGTTGGCGTCAGTGTTCTTGCAGTGCACCACCACTGAATGAATAAAATGGAAACATGGGTGAGCAGTTTCCTGTTTACACTATTCTTTAAAGTCACAGACCATTTACTGTCTTCACAGTACTGTCGGAACCATTGGGTCTTGTGCCTCACATGACTTAATTTTTTGTTCTCAAATTAGCCTACAAAGTCCTGTTCTTGCAGAAGGAAGTAATCTAAGTTCCAGAGATTTTATGTACTTGTACACACTCTACAGTGGCATATACTTTAAACGTTATTTCTTTCTTTTTTTTACTTTTTTTTTTAGTCTAAAATGAGCATGCATATGCAAAATACCAAAACAATTAATAAAAGTTATAAGACCACTTATGTATATGTAAAAATATACTGCAGATGTGCATCAAAGGATGGATCAAGGGAATTGAAAAATGTGCAGTTTTATAACTTAAAAGTAAGTTTAATTCACAGCTGACAAAAAAATACTGGCCTGCTCTGTACTAGTATGAGGAACTGGAGGGTGCAGTCCCGTACTGTAATGTGTGTTTTCCACTAGGTAGTAGGACAGGCATTGCTTAGTAGTACACATAGCAATGTGCGGGTTAACCCAGGTTTATGAACAGTTTGTCAGTTTTACTAAACTCTGTTCTGTCTCTGTGTGCTTTTGAATTATAGCTCTGCTCTACTCACCTCGGTGAGCACACACCAGACACAGTAATGCAACTGTTGCTTCTCATGAAATAAAAAATGTCATCTCAAGAGGATGACATGCTACTCATTACTTAAAAACCTAATGGCTAAAATACAAAAAAGATAAAGCTCCTGTGAAGATGACAAAATCACTCTGACAATACTGTGATATTGTCCATCCACACAAGAACATGGTAGTCCTGCAGGAAGAGGAGGAAATGTTTATACTGGCATAATGCCACAATCTACTGAGACCAAAACATGGAAATGGATAAAAAACCTCCACTCTATCAACAGCCAGGGATGCTCTTGGTCCAAATACAAACCGCCTCCTGTGCTTGATTTTTGCGGAGCGTGGGAATGGCTTTTTAGCAGTCTATAAACTGCATTCCAGATAGCCATTATCCGGGTCCAGATTTTAAACAACTAAGCCAAAATACCTTGAAAGCACAACTGTTTTTAGATTGATGATTTTTGTACTCTCAGGGTGCACCAGAGTTTCACGTTATAGTCATGACAACTCTCTCCATGCCAGGGTGCTGACCACGGAACCCCAGGCTTAGGTTTTTAAACTTGTCACCCCTTTCCCACTGCTTTTGTGTTTCATTGTCACTGTTACACATGCTCCATGTGTTACAGATGCCAGTGTTTTCATATGCAGCTCATCTATGTACAGTGCTCACTTTCACAAAAACCTGAGGAAGTATGAATGGAAGAATAGAGTAGTTGTACAGGCTATTAGATGGCATACAGACATGAAGGTATACGTTCTTTGATGGATGAACCAAACATTGCCAAGAAGCACAGAACATAGGAGGTCTGTATATCTTCGCATTCTGGGGTGCATGTTCAGCGCACATTTAGAACTGGCTTTATAGAATACCTGTTTTTCTAAGGGCCTGAAATCTTCATGTCTGCACTAATAAAGTCCTTTTGTGGGAAAACATCATCGATGTTACACCTAAAGTCTAGGTCTCTGGACAGTCTCACGTCTCAGTTAAGATATTTGAGTTTAATTTCCACCGTAACATTATCTTTGCTTTTTTGATTGAGGAGCACAGCTCTGTCAGAACTATCAAAAGCTCCTCCCACCAATAGTACATCAGGAACTGAATGAGTTGTGAAAACAGAGAAACCTGACTTCTTCCCTACTGATCTTTCACTTCCCCAGCAGCCCATCAGCCCTGCTGCTTTTTCTTTCCTCTCTGACCATGGGCCAGGGTCAGCTGACTGTGTGGGGCCAAGGCAGGGGCATGTCTACAATGCTTCTTCACACATGCAGCACGAACATGGTTAAGTTTACTGCTAAAGTTGTTTGTAGCTGCCCTCAGTAATACAAGTAAAAATTATTCATACCTTTGATTCTTGTTCGTTTTTCGATCTGGCTCTTATTAGTTATATTAGTATTTTTTTGCTTTTGCTTCATGCCATATAATTCATATGCCCACCCAAGATGACATTCAGGTAACACTTCTGCGTCAAGGTGGTTAGGAAAACCACCTTGACCCAGGCTGGGGCCTTAATCTGAGTCTGGGAGCTTGTATGTGGCAAAGGGCACCTGGGCAAACTGTGTATGCTAGGGCAGTTACTACAGACTGGGCAAACGACCGGGGAGACGGACAGGTGGTAGCCTGCATTTTTTTGGGAGAACATATCTGCAACACAACCGGTTTCATCTTCACTCTTGTCCTGCTTACATTATTGGTTTGTGGTGGTGGCACCAACAAGCACAAACAAAAAGGACTTTAAAGCCCATGGGAACATTAAGGACTGGGATCACCAAGAGCTGTGTAGCTCTTAGCTGGAGCAAATAAGCACATTGTTCACATCTGATGACGTTAATGCTGGTGTATATGTAAACTAAAACGTTGACCGCATGCATTTTTTTAAAAAACATTGAATCACTTTAGGGAAAATATGAATATTTATATCTACACTCTAAAATGTTTTATGTTTCAAACTTTTTAAGATGAAACAAAAACTGATGAAACACAAACTCTCATGCTACTATATGCCCTGTGTTAAGTCTACCCTACTTCTTCTGAAATTGATATGGATACGTCTGTAAAATTAGCTAGCTTTTCTTCTTGTGGGAGCAGTAAGATTAAAAGGTAACTGTCTGTGGTAGATGCTATCTTAGCGTTATGAACCTTTCTCTTTCACTTGCAAATTCAGATCCACACGCCCATTCCAGACTGGTTGTTATATTACAAACAGCATAACGGTTATATCTTAGTAATACAAACATTAAGGAGATACAAAAACACCTTTCTATTATCTCATGTGAGCTGAATGGTCTGCTGTGGGATGCTTCTTTAATAAGTATTTTGGATGAGTTGTGTGTGCACTGTACAGTTGTTGATCTTGTGATCTGAATCAACTGTCAACATGTGTAAGTGTAGTTGAAGCACCTTTGTTGAAACTTTTGTTGGGCAATTTACTTTGTGGTGGTATGCATTTCCTAGAAATCATCGTTTGTTTATCTGTACACCTACACATTGTACAGTGTACAGTGTCTTTGAACATTATCCAGCATAACCATCTTATTTCAGTGTAGATTGCATTCATGTGTTTTGCGGAACAATTATTTCACTGTTCAGCCATGTCAGCATTTTCTCATTTGTTGAGTACATCTTTACTACTGGAAATTAAAGCTGTGTGGCCTTTGTGCATTTAGTGAAATGGCAAGTTTCTTTCTCTGAACTGCTCAAACATGAATCAAATTCAGTTTATTGCAGTTAAATAATTTGAGTGTATTCTTTGTAGGTTTATGCAATGAGTTCATATTTTCCTTAATACTTACTATTATATATTATACCTAATATTAGTACTTAATAAGGAGTCAAGCTGTCATATGACATGTAACATTTGTTGTCTACAGGTTTTGACAGAAATGAAATTCTACTTCCTCATGACAGTGTGCAATCATGAGCACTACATTCCACTCAACCTTCCCATGGCCTTCGGGCGAACTAAGTTGCAGAGAGTTCAAGGTAAGCTTCCAGTTAATAATAGTTCTCCTAAGTATTTTACCCCCTTTTCCCTACACTGCCTGCTTTTGGTCCCATTCACATATTGTGCACATTGAGATCATTGTAACTATAACCACTGACCCCTACCCCATTATATCTGGCACAAAACTTTACATAAGGAACTTTGTTATACTTGTGTATATGTGTAGCGTAATATATTAACCGTTCAGTGTTTAGATATACTGTACCGTGCCAAAGAGTCTACCCATCACACAATCTCTAGTCAAAATGGTCCCAAGATTATTATTTTTCAGACTTTTTCAGAATATTAGACCGAAGCACCAACAACCACATACAAATTGTGTAGTATTTAGTCTGTCCACTGTTTGCCTTTATTACAGCTTCCATTATTTTGGGAGATTTGCTTTCAGTTTTTGTAAAGAAGTGTACAGGGATATTGGACACCTCCGAGGATACTTCGTCGTCTTACATATAGTCAAAGATATAAGTGAATTTTTCATCCAGTAGCACATGGTGGCAGTTGTTTACATGGTGCTTTTTTACCAACGTTTTACTTCTACGTATTTATGTCAGGTTTTTTCCATGACTCCTTCTCATGTTTTCATGCACTGGCAGTTTATCTCCTATAGATCAATGCTTTCCTATTTCTTCCAAGGATTTATCACAGCCCTGAGTGCTAACCACTTTTGTAAATCAAGTTAAACTCACGTGTGTGTGGTTTAGGTAAGCTGAAAGTTGAACGTGCCTCTGGAAATAATGTGTGTGTGATCATTTTCCTAGTATTATATACCTATAAACCATAACAACTGTTACAAATTCGGACACTTTAAAAGACATAGCTTGTAGCACTCCCACAAACAATCTCTCCTTCATTTTTCTGTTTTCCATGTCTGACACATGATTAAACGGCTTTTTTTCTTTCTCACTTGTGCATCTTATAAGAAACTTGAATTTTGGACTGTGCCCTCAACTTATGGTGGGTAATATCTCTGGCAGGACTCCTTTCTTTAGATAAGTTCTGTAGGACTGAGATAAGCCTGAGGAATAGTAGAAAACCTGTGAAAATGGAAGGTAATGAGCCTATAAATGTATAGGGGCGTTAGATTTAAGGAAGAGTTTCAGAACATGGTCCCTCTCACGATTGCAGTTCTTACATACCTCCATTTTGCTTCAGGCATATTACAAATGGCACAATGGGATGCAGATGAAGGCTGTAATGATAGTTTAACGGGGCCTGGGATGATAAGGATGGGTTGGCCATGGGGGAAACAATTACGTATGTTTTTAAAGCTATCTTAGCAATGCAACAACTCCAAGTATGTGAAATAATAATGGAAAGGATCATAGTCCAGGAAATTCCAATTTCACATTCGACACATTAATCTAACAACAATCCTATCAACAGTTCACTGGCAGTAAACAAATATAGATGACAGACCAAATAAGCATTCCTTGGGCAAAAGTATAGCAAACGTGTTTCATGTAATTTAGTTTTAATTTAGGCGGTTACGCTCGCAGAATCAACAATGTGCCAAACGGTTAGCAAAAGGTTTATCATGAAAATGCCGTTGTATCCCACCAAGCAAATTACAAGTCAAGGTAGCAAACTGAATTCCAGCTTTGTGCTAAGAAAAAAGAGTTGTAAACAGATAAAAGTGAAGAAGGATGGAAGAGGAAGTGGGGCCTGCAGGAGGAGGAAACGGGTGGATCATAAGAAAACGAAAAGTGTCAAACTTACATTAATCACTTTAGATTGGTGTCTGGATGAATCTTAAGGCAGCCTAAAACATAGATTTTCTTCATAACTGGGGAACTGTACTGTAAGCACTGGGGTAACCACTTGGTAGGGGTTGTAGTGTACCCACCCCCCACCTTCTCTTCTCTCCTTTTCTCTGCCTTTTTCTTCTTTGTGTCTGCTTCTTTCACTCCTATATTTTTTTCTGCGTTTTCTGTGCATCTGTACAGTTGTTGATCAAAAGATCTGAATCAACTGTCAACATGTGTTAAGTGTGCTGAAGCACCTTTGTTGAAACTTTTGTTGGGCAATTTACTTTTGAGAGTCTATGGCGTATCCTAGAAGTCATCGTTTGTTTATCTGTACAATTGTACACATTGTGTACAGTGTACAGTGTCTTTGAACATTATCCAGCATAACCATCTTATTTCAGTGTAGATTGCATTCATGTGTTTTGCGGAACAATTATTTCACTGTTCAGCCATGTCAGCATTTTCTCATTTGTTGAGTACATCTTTACTACTGGAAATTAAAGCTGTGTGGCCTTTGTGCATTTAGTGAAATGGCAAGTTTCTTTCTCTGAACTGCTCAACTGAGTCAATTCAGTTACTGCAAACTTGTAAATAATTTGAGTTGTATTCCTTGGTTAGTTTATGCAATATTCATATTTTCCTTATACTTCTTATTATTATGTACCTAATATTAGTACTTAATAAGGAGTCAAGGCTGTCATATGACAATGTGACATTTGTTGTCTACAGGTGTTTTGACAGAAATGAAAATTATACTTCCTCCATGACAGTGTGCAATCCATGATTCACTACCATTCCACTCAACCTGTCCCATGGCCTTCGGGGCGCACCTATAGTTGCAGAGAGTTTCACAGGTAAGCTTCCAGTTAAATAATAGTTCTCCTAAGTATTTTTACCCCTTTTCCCTACACTGCCTGACTTTGGTCCCATTCACATATTGGGCAACATTGAGATCATTGCTTAACTATCACCACTGACCCCTTACCCCATTATATCTGGCACAAAAACTTTACATCAAAAGAATGGAAGGAGAAGGAACTTTGTTATACTTGTGTATATGTGTAGCGTAATATATTAACCGTTCAGTGTTTAGATATACTGTACCGTGCCAAAGAGTCTACCCATCACACAATCTCTAGTCAAAATGGTCCCAAGATTATTATTTTTCAGACTTTTTCAGAATATTAGACCGAAGCACCAACAACCACATACAAATTGTGTAGTATTTAGTCTGTCCACTGTTTGCCTTTATTACAGCTTCCATTATTTTGGGAGATTTGCTATTAGTTTTTGTAAAGAAGTGTACAGGGATATTGGACACCTCCAAAGTTCAGTCTTAGAAGGTGGTTGCGTTCAGTGATGGTGAGGTCTGGGCACTAGCAGCTTCATTCGATTTTCAGATGCCTGTTTCCTTTTCTCAGTATTAGCCTTTTTACAACCTTAAGTTGTCTTCTCAGGCGCTCAAGGACCATTTTGCCAGTACATTAGTAAATAAAGGGGCTGTCTCTTTTGTTCATTAGTATGTTAATGGTATCAGTAAAAGAGTAAGTCGGTATTTACCAAACTGTTAGAAATACCAAACTGCTGTCTTACTGATTTGACACATGCACAGGTATACCAGTCTCTTGCTGTAAAGAATTATCTTGCATTTTCTTATTACAAGTAAACCATAGTTTTACAGCAATAGCATGGTTGAGTTTCCCAAAGTTAACATAGTCAAAAGCTCTGCTATATTGTAGAGCACGTAACACTCCCTGTAATAGATAAGACTTTCTTATAATCGAAACAGCTTTGGGAAACCCAAGTGAAGTGACACTCAAAGCTAGCAAAGCACCAAAATAATATTGCTCTTGTCCCTGTTCAACACACACCCTTTCCTTCCCTGCATGATGTCCTCCTTTTTCATTTTCTGTTTTCTGTTTTTTATGCTCATGATCAGATTTTATTTCATACGCGGCGGAGTGTTTTGGCGTCATAGGTAGGTGATGCCGGCCAGCGTTGCTGCAAAATAAGACCAGGTTGCCAGTTATGAGCTCTCATAACCCCACTAACTGGCCAGCCACTTTCTTGCAACACCCATTAATCATGCTTGAACATCTAACTGCCATCGCATCTGACATTTCAGGCCTGGGCTTGTGCTTCTCTGAAGTCGCCATGCATTTTGAGTCTGCTTTGTTTTGCTGACATTGTGTGCTGTATTATATCAGGGCTTTTTTGATTGCTTTGGTGGAAAAAATATTTTACAGTGATTGAGGTGGATGGAAACCAGTTGTGTCAGCTGAGTTTCATGGCAACGAAACTCTAATGTTCATTACTGTCACACATGAATGTAGTTTTTCATAAATTGGTGCTCTATGTCTTTATCACACTGTTATCTTTCTTGCCTTATGCACTCTTTGACTTCCAGGGGATACAGAAGGATCTTGTGTGAATCAGGGGTTTCCCATATTATTATTATCTGTTTTATGTGATGAATTCATGACTATGGTACAAACTAATGAATGAAATTTGAACTTTAGAACACTGATGTGTCCAGAAGGCCTGCTTTGTAAAGGCAGTTGTCCTACAGAGAGATCCTCTTGCATGAAACACAAGTTCTTTCTGAAACTCTTAATTTCCTTTATTTGTTCTTCCCTGCTGGAGTTAGGAGTATGGAGTATGGAGAACAATTAAGAGCACTTGCTAAAAAACACAAAACAAAAATGTTATATGGTATTGTGTTTTCATATCAGAAACACCTTGTTTTGTATGAGCATATTTCACACTATCACCCCTTTGTCTCAGTGGCCAAGTAAAAGTTTATTGTGGGATGATACTTGCCACAACATTTGCACAAATGCATCTTTTTATATGTACCATGTTGTGAAATGATGCATGAAATGCATTTATGTTGCTCGTCTAGCAACTTTAAGGATCTTTGGCAAAATTCTCTACAAGTCATATAATATTATGAACAGTGATTCCAAGCCAGATGCTGATGGTAATACTGCATGTTGCAGACCAGAGTCTGGAGTACAGCCTTACTGAGGACTACTGCAGGAACCATTTTCTGGTTGGTCTGCTACTGCGAGAAGTGGCAGAGGGCCTGCAGGGCAGTCCGGAGATCAAGCAACTGGCCGTGGCCGTTCTGAAGAACCTGATAATTAAGCACAGCATGGATGACAGATACACAACATATAAGGTGAGTCATGTGCCTGAGTGCAGAGGTACAGAACACTGACCCGTTTTCCTTCACAGTCAACAACATGAGCTATTGCTGTTTGGTGTGAGAGTGCCACTGACCTTTGTTTTGCAGCCAGAAAACACTAGCCTTGCTGTCGCCTGCCATATTTGCGTAGATAGCTGATATGCTGCATTATTTGACTGATAATTACATGTGAGCAGTTTTGTTTTTGCCCTCTGTGGCTACAAAAAATGTATTTACCTCTCCAAAATGACTCATCACTGAATAATAGGATGAATATGAGACAGCTACATTCAAAAATATAGATAAAAACACAGAAGAGAATATTCACTGCCTAAGATATTGTTTGTCAGACAAGGCAACCTCAAAACCTGCTAATGCCGTTGTGCAAATGACTCTTGAACAATACTTAGCCATCATGCTCAGATAAGACACTGTCTGTTATGCAAACTGTCCACTGCAAACAAACAGCAGGATCGGCAGCAGACGGGCCTCGTGCAGCTCCGTGTGCGCACTTTTATAGTTCAAAGGACCTGAACAGTACTCCAGTTTCAACTGTTAGGATATGTTTATCAGGCCCAGTGTAAAATTGCTCTACACGATATGTAAATTTCAATTGATACAGTATTTTTCTGTCACAACCACTTGGACTTTGTCTCAAAGTTCAAACAAAGGTTTATTAACTGATTGTTTGTTGGCCCTCTGAAAAGAAGCGGCTTGGCTACAGGAACAGAGAACCATCCATAAATTGCATGGTACATATCCTGTGTGCTCCACAGGCAGCTTACTGCTTATTCTCCACACGCTGTTGTTGACACAGTTTTAGTCAGTGACTGTGCATATATGTTTAGTCTTACCACTTGTGTTCAGAGTTTGGGGAAATCCTGCCTTCTTATGAAATGTTTTCACTGTTTTTATTCAATTAAGGAAGGAATAACACAATGCAGGTTTTCCAAACATAAACATTTTAAAACTACAGGTGTACAGGTGAAATATTCTGTTTCTTAATCATCAATGTATCTTACTTTAATAAGAATCTTATGTATGAGGAGTATGTTTTATTAAAATAATAAGACCATTTTTATTTGAAAGCTATAGCCAAAGACACATAAGATCAGCGATAGCACATTATTGATTCTGAAGAAAATTGCAACATTATTGAACATCTTTTGAAGAACACAGGTGCACAAAGCATAATTAGGAGATGGAATGAATGGGTTTCTGACTTTTATCCATTTACGGTTTGTGTATAGAAAAGTGGGCACATGATGTTGAATTTGTGGCCAGAATAACAGGAACATGTTTATTGTATATACGTTACAATACTTCAGTTCCAAAAACCTGAGAAGCGTTGCTTTGAAATTCCAAATACATGAACGAAATCTTTTACAGTAATTAGAACTTTGCCGTTGTTATAATAATAATCTTATTGGGTACTATGTGTGCTTTACACCCCTTCCTGTTTCAGTGACAGCCACTGTATGCGCACATATGCAGACTGAGAATAAATAAGAAATCAGAGTAAAGCTAAAAAGTTATTTAAAAATTTTCTGAAGATTCTTCAGCTTTCTTAATTGATGCTCTCTAGGAAATCGGAGGATGCTATTAACATGATTTGAATAATCAGACTGCTCACGTGATAATGATTTCATAATTGGTGTCCTAATACGACCCACATCTGTACGTATTAATTAATAACATTATATGATCTGGTGTAAGTTTGTCCGCTCTGAATCAGAAGAATCACATCTGTGACACGTTACCTCAGGAAAAATAGCTGTGCCACTTCAGCCTGGTAAAGTGAATGTAGCCAAGTGTCTTTAAGCAGTTGACTTGTAGTTCCTATTCTGCTGTCTGCTGTGGATAAGGAATGAATTTGCATTTCTATTCAAACCCTGAACAGAATCAGCAGGCCCGTATCTGTGTGCTGTATCTGCCCCTCTTCGAGCTGCTGTACCAGAACCTGAATCAGCTAACTGCACAGAAACAACCCTCCCGGACTGGCTTCGGCCTTATGGTAAGCTCATCCGAGGGCCTGATGTTTATCTGAGGGCCTGAGGCAAGATGTCAATGATAAAATATATTTTTCGACATGCGACAGCCGTGCCCTTCTGTGTGATAAACAGAACCATCCGTCAGCCTGTCTGGATATATACTGCTACTGTATTTTAGTCTCGCAGTGGGGTGATGATTCAACAGGACCTTTCTGTAAATAAGTTTCAGTAAGTTAAAGAACCCAAATCCAAATTAAAGTGAATACAGATGTATAACAATATAACTGTTGTACAGTTGGATGAGCTATTTTTTCCCAATTTGCATCAACATGTATAACACTGTGCAAAGATAAAAAATTAAAAGACTCTACATTTAAGTGGACCCTTTTTGAGTGTACCCTGTACTTTTTGCTCAAAACGGACCATTAGAGCAACACTATGTAAGATCTGTGGATTTGCATGGTCAGTACTTCTCTGGATGCAATGTACAGAACCGATTTTTTAACACCGATTATGCTTTGAACCCCTACAAGCGGATGACTTTTGCAAATGCATTTAGAGAATATTCCAAGACTACTCTGTAAAACATTTGTGTGAAAGACATGATGCATTTTCTGCTTCTTACAATCCAACTAATCCCAAACACATTTGGTGATGTTGATGTCTCTCCAGTTTCATTGTTTTTTTGTTGTTTGTGGTCTGTTCCTCATTAATCACTTCTTGATAGCTACACACTTTTTCAGACCCAGAGAGTTGTCTTCTTACAGTGAACTGGTGGACAAAAACATCTGTGGATTTTTTTCAGATCTGAAGCAAGAGCAGGTTTCTCCTGTCTTTCTAAGACTAAGACTTGAGCAGTTAAACCTGCACTGATATTAGGAATCTCTTTTTTCTTATGTCTTTAAATAACTTCAGTCCAGTATTGGAATCTCTTGATTTTGGACTTTGCCCTTACTTTTACAAGTGGCTTACCTTCTGATTGTCCTTAGAAACATCTCAAGACAATGGATTTACCTAACTGGAATACATTCCTGAGTTTGTATCATGTTTGATTAAACTGAAAGGATATTTTTGCCAAATATTCCCACAGTGCAGAGACGACCTGTCCATGACGGGTTCAATAGACAGTCGCAGAATCAGTACAGCCATAGACAAGGAACAGAGTAAGTAGAAGTGCAAATGTCTAAAACACATGGTTTCTATGTCAGAAATATACTGGCGTAGTTATTTTATAATATGGCAGAAGAGAAGTGCATTTTGAAATTGTTGCATATGAATCGTTGTGACCACAGCTGGAGTCATCACCCAAAATGGACTTGTAAGAAGAGACGAATCGAGAGGCTCTATGTATGGGGACCCTGGCACGCCAGATGTTAATGAGGTTAGACACTACATCATCATCATTAAATATATCCTACAGTATATTCTACTACTTTTTCTTCTTCTTCTTTGTAAACATTATCTTACCTCATCCTGCATTTTTAGAGAGATTGAACTCTGGAATGTGTGGTCTGTGTGTAGTTTTACAGAGCTAGAAATAATCCTGTAACAAACACACACGTGGGGACAGCATGCTTTGGTACTGGACTGCACTGATATCCAATGCAAACACGTGTTTCTGTTATCATCTGTAATATGCTCTCCACACAAAGGGACATTTTAGCCATGCTAACTTTCATTACATTTATCGCAGGCTTGTTGTCTGTTGGGCCATTATGATGAGTGTGCCAACTCCTGCTATAAGCTCCACCTTCGCAAGACAATGTATTGGTTTATAACCTTTACATTCAGTTTGTTCCCATCCCTATAAGTCTATATTCCCACCAACCTTTTTTTGAATGGTTGTTCCCAGACATAGCTGTTATGATATATCATTTACCCCTGTGAGACTAATAAGTATGCAAATCTAGAATATAAATGGAAGCCCTTTGAATTTGAATGGGAGGAATTTGCTGTGTGGAAAGTCCCAAGAAGAAAAATAAATAAATAATGATTAATCCCCAGCTCTATGTGCAGTCATTCCCCCATTTATAAATTAAAGAAAGCACATCAAAACACGTGGAATAATCACTTTTGCTCTGCATGTGTTTTTGTGTGACCATGTGTAAAATGTTCATTTGGTTCTGTAGTTACACAGACGTGGCTCCACAATGAGCACCATTCCATCTGTAGGGCGACTCGGACATTACGAAGTAAAAGGGCTGCTGCTATGTTTCCTACACATTATAAGCACAGTGTCAGAGGGTCAGTACCACCTATTCAGTTTGTTTTTCAATTCCAAATACTTGTCATGTCTTTTAAGAATGTTTGGTTTGAGTGTGCTCTGCCTGATCTATTATTTTAGAATGTGTACTAAAGATACATTAGAAAAACACAATATATATTTTTTTCCAAAAGTCAACAATCCAACCTATCAACAAACCTTCTTTTCTTCCACTTTGTTCCTTTTTACCGCAGATACCCTGATGGCCTACTGGAACAAAGTGAATCCACAGGACATTATGACTTTCCTTAGCCTCCTTGAGTGAGTCACTTACCCTATGAGATTAGCTCAGTCTTTTACGAATGAACAAAGGAATTTATAATGGAGAATTTATTAAGGAGTGGCTGTACTCTTCAAACTGATGTGTCATTCAACAATTGCAGGTGAAGTTGTAGTAGATAATGTAGGCAGGAAAACCATGTTTCATTTATTGTTGTTATAGTTACTTCAATGATAGTAGCAATTTCAAGTTCATGAATCTTATCCTGAGCAATAAACAGCTTCGCTGAGTCACTATCCTAAAGCCAGGCAAATTGAAGAGTGAAAATGCCAAAATTAATTTAAAAGAATCCCTATTATCCATCCTGTTCTGTAAAAAGATGCTTCAATAATTACTGTCACAATATGAATAGTGTTGTATTGTGTTTTGTTTTCCCAGGTAGTATAACATTAAAAAAAAAAAAGGTTTCTGAAAATATCCTTGACACACAGTCATGCAGTCAGATATGAGCTTTGATCCTATTAGCAATTGGCTGTTTTTGTCTTGGATTTTGCTTTACAGTGTGAGCTGCATTTTGATGCTTTTAATAATGGCATGTTTTCTTTGTAAAGGATTTGTCCTGTCCGGTTTCGCTATGTCGGCAAGAGAAGCATCAGTAGGTATGGATTTTTATAGATTGTCGTGTGTTCATCATTTTGCTACTTTTTACTGATTTTCGAATATGAGTGATCAAACCAGCATCCCACATTATGTTATAGATTGATAAATTAAGGACATAGATTATGGTCAATTTCAGTGGGTGTAATTATATTTTTGTGGGATACTGGCATAGATTTAAATGATTCAGTTTTCCCAACAAACAAGGTTTTTCTTATACTTGATGTCTGAATTTACCCTCTGTCTGAAACGCTCTGTTAGAGCTCCTTTAACTTTAAACCCTGTCTCCCGATGCCCACTTTGTTCTGATCCTGGCATCCTGGCACACCGTTGTGGCTATTCTTACAATGGTGTCTGTTCTGCTGAATCACTTTAAGCCAGAGTTTGATCTTGAAAGTCATGTAGAACAAGTTGGTGGAGCTGATCCACATTCATAAGCTAGACTGGAGCAGAATGTTTCAGGGTAGTTTTTACGTTTCTCTGTGCGTTGGGTGAGGGTGTGCCAAGCTTGCCGCTAAGTGGCCAATAAGAATTGTGTTAGAAGATAATCTCACATTGTGACAGAGCAAAGGGCTGGAATTTCAGTGAGGCGTTTTAGGCAGCTAAGAAAAAAGTATGTGAGAGAGAGTTTGTTTCTCTGGCATGTACTTTGAACTTTTCAGACCATTTTGTTATGCTTTGCTGTTTCATGTTTGTGTCCTTCTGTAGCTGACATCTTGCTCATTTTCAAATTTGCTGCTGTAATGTGATTGCTTTTACATGTAACAATATTATAAACATTATGTTAAATAAATGTTTAAACATTTTGTACTCAAATTCCAGATACAGACTTACTACTGACTTACACTTGCATTTAATAGTTGTTATCTGCATTATCTGTGCCAACCCTCATATGCAATCTCTACTTGTGTATGCTACCAACATTTGTATTTTTCTACCACTTCACTATCAATAACTGTACATATTAAAACCTTTGCATCAGTTGCCATGGTTACTTCCTGCACTTCATATGTTAATAATGCTGTATTTTACACATTTGGTTAGATGATAACTGCATTTAATCTAACAGGCTCTGTACCTGTACTCTCCACAATGAGAATAAAGGTGAATCCAGTCTAATCATATCTAAAGCCATTTACTGTAATTAACTTTTTGTTTCTGATAAAAGAGGTGTTTGCTTTTTCTTTGTATAGTTGGCACAAATGGGGTTTACAGAGCAATGCAGAAATAAGAAATAAAACCAAAATGGGCACGATTGCAGCTACAGAATTATACATAACTTCAAAGATCTTTTGGTGTAATTACTTTTTCTGTCTGTATGTGTTTGCTATTGACAGATCTCAGGATTCCTGGGTGTCCAAGATTTTCACCTCAGACAGAAAGTCTCAGACTATGCCTGTGATGCGTGCGCGGTCCAGCCAGATGCAGGCCAGCTTACAGCAATTTGGCACCTTAGAGGCCTCTCACACTCTCAATATGGGTACTCATCATTATCATCATTATTATAAATATCATGTGTGTGTGTATATATATATATATATATATATATATATATATATATATATATATATATATATATATATATATATATATATATATATATGTATATATATATATATATAAATGTATCTTGGAGAGAACAGGAGACAGGCAGTTACTCTAGGAGAGCTGAACAAGGCCGTAGAAGGTCCTTAACCCCTCAGCAAGACCACTATTTGCTCCATTGTTCAAGGAGGAACAGGCTGAGCACTGCCAGAGCCCTACCAAATTAACTCCAGCAGGCCATGTTCTGCTGTGGGGCCTGTGCTTACTGCCCAGCACTGTAGAGCTGGATTGGCTTTTGCTAT
Organism: Prochilodus magdalenae; assembly: GCA_024036415.1. NCBI lineage: Eukaryota > Metazoa > Chordata > Actinopteri > Characiformes > Prochilodontidae > Prochilodus > Prochilodus magdalenae. The sequence goes on from JAMWET010000180.1 coordinate 1,340,669, forward strand.
AAAACACCAGAATTGGCAGATCCACCACTGGTGCCTTGAGCTTTTCAAAGATGGAAACAGAACAGACGTAACAGGATCTGAGATGCTGCGGAGAGCGTTATACCGCATGCAGTATCATTCAGCACGACCGGTTTGGTGGTACGTCAGTGATGGTCTGGGGAGGCATGTCCCTGGAAGGATGCAGAAACCTCTACAGGCTAGACAACGGCACCTTCTGGTGCACGACAATGCCTTGCCTCATGTCGCGAGAGTTTGCAGCCAGTTCTTGGAGGATGAATGAATTGACACCATCGACTGCCCCCAGCCCCTCGCCTGATCTAAATTTAGTAGAACACCTCTGGGACATTATGTTTTGGTCGATCCGATAGCACCAGGTTGCACTTCAGACTGTCTAGGAGCTCAGTGATGCCCTGATCCAGATCTGGGAGGAGATCCCCCAGGACACTATCCGTCGTCTCATTAGGAGAAGGTTTCCTGTGGAGCATGTGGAGGCCATACAAACTACTGAGTACCATTTTGAGTTGCTGCAATGGAATTTGGGTTAAATGGACGAGCCTGCTGCATCATTTTTTCGCTTTGATTTTCAGGGTGTCTTTGAATTCAACCCTCTGTAGGGTTTCCATCAAACGATGTGGCATCCTTTCGTTGCTAACACATCACCCAGTCCTTACAAGGAAAAATGTTCTGAATGATTTCTTTTATGTGTTTTCAAAGTTTTCAATTTTTTCGAGCAGTATATATATATATATATATATTGAGTAACATCATGGCAACGTTGCCAAAGACTGCAAAGTTGTTGTGCCATACTGTCATAGAGTGACTCGGAATGACACCAGGTCATCTTCACAGATGAGTCCCACATTTGTCTTGGTTCAGACAACCAACAAATCTGTGTGGAGGCACTGTGGTCAGCACCAAGAATTGTTTTTTACCATACGTCACACATCCTGAAGGCCTGGTGTCACTCCACCTCCAACCCTACCACTAAATTTACAGGAACTGTATGTGAAAATATTGCAATCTGACACTTCCTTTTAAGGGCAACTGTTCTTTTTTAATGATGAGAGTATATATACTCAGAAATATATATATATATATATATATATATATATATACATATATATATATACACTACTCAAAAAATGAAAACAACACTTTTTAATCAGAGTATAGCATCAACTCAGTTTAACTTCTGGGATATTGATATATATGTATCCCAAATAAGAGAAACTGAATCATGTATAAGGGTCATATGGCACTGTAAAGTTATTTCTTCCTGATGTCTCAGACTGTAATTAGGCTGTGTTCCACCCACATAGTGTTTCTTGAGAATAACTTTAGTGTTTACTCAGTGATTGCAGTTAGCAGGTTGAACTACATTGGCCTTGCCCACAACTGAACAGTGTTTTACTACAGGTGGGGGTCCCACAGAAGCAGAAATGAACCACCAGGCCCTGTTAGAGGGCAATGTCTCCACAGAGGCCTGCCTCATTGTGTTGGACACACTATCTCTCTTCACTCAGTGCTTTAAGGTAATACATAAAACCTTGTGGTAATAGATGTGTTTAGTTTACTCATTATCCACAAACAGCAAGAATATTGTTTTTATATTTTTTTAACTTTCTGCCCACAGAATCAACTCTTGGACAGTGATGGTCATAACAATCTAATGAAGAAAGTGTTTGACATTTACCTTGCCTTCCTAAAAATGGGACTTTCAGAGGTGTCGATCAAACATGTCTTTGCCTCTCTACGATCCTTCATCACCAAGGTAAACACAGGCCAAATGACATTAGCTTGTTAATATGCATGACCATATAAGGCTGTATAATGTGGCAGGCCTGTTGTACATACAGGTGTGTGAGATAAACTGTTGCCCAATTTTTTTTTTTTTATCAATTTTATTATATATATTTTGACTCACAGTCTGTATCTGTAAGCTGAGCTGCTGTGAATTCATCATGGTTGTAATGTCATAACCATCAACATCTTTACGTTTGATTGCCTGTTCAGCCTATAACATGTGGAATTGATCAAAACTCGTGGTGTACATTTAACCCGGGTCACTTTATAGACAATCCACAATACAAAACAGTCAGTCATTAACCTTAAAAGTTTGAAATCACTTAATAATAATTGCTTTTATTTTTTTATATCTTAAAACAGTGCAGATTGAAACACTGTAAACAAGTTATTATAAAGTATTTTTACTACTATAATCATTTCTTGACAAGATTCCTTTCACAACTTCCTACTTGCTAGTTTAAAGCAATGTAAAGCTGTGGCATTTTAGACAGAATTATTGAATTTTGAAACCAGTAATTCCAAAGCTTATACAGGGGTTGGACAATGAAACTGAAACACCTGTCATTTTAGTGTGGGAGGTTTCATGGCTAAATTGGACCAGCCTGGTGGCCAATCTTCATTAATTGCACATTGCACCAGTAAGAGCAGAGTGTGAAGGTTCAGTTAGCAGGTAAGAGCACAGTTCTGCTCAAAATACTGCAATGCACACAGCATTATGGGTGACATACCAGAGTTCAAAAGAGGACAAATTGTTGGTGCACGTCTTGCTGGCGCATCTGTGACCAAGACAGCAAGTCTTTGTGATGTATCAAGAGCCACGGTATCCAGGGTAATGTCAGCATACCACCAAGAAGGACGAACCACATCCAACAGGATTAACTGTGGACGCAAGAGGAAGCTGTCTGAAAGGGATGTTCGGGTGCTAACCCGGATTGTATCCAAAAAACATAAAACCACGGCTGCCCAAATCACGGCAGATTCAACTCTTCCTACACCATACACCATACTAATAAATGATTGTGGTCTAAAATCAGGTGTTTCAGTTTCATTGTCCAACTCCTGTACTTTCGATTCCAAACTTTGTACCTCTCCTGTATTACAGTTTGAAGGTACAGTAACAACAGTGGTCTGTTTATTATACAGGGAAGCTGGAAAACGGCCAGGAGAAGTGAATGTTGGAATGTTTAAATGTTTGCTGTGCATAAAATCACACCTGCAATATAAATGGTCTTCAGGGAAATATTATATTTACACTATAGGTATTTTAAGTGAAGAAAGATTGCAGTGACACAGGCTGGATTTTGCCTTATAAAGACAATTTTAATTCTGAATGCTGAAATGATTTCCACTGGATGCCTCAGTTTCAGGTAGCTCTCTTTAAGGGCCGTGTGACCTTGTGTGGCCTGCTGTGTTACGAGGTGCTGAAGTGCTGCATGTCCAAACTGGGAATCCTGCGTGGGGAAGCAGCTGGCCTGCTGTACCTGCTCATGAGGAACAACTTTGAATATACCAAAAGGAAGAACTTTTTGCGCACACATCTACAGGTACAACGTGCCATGTTTGTCTACTAGTCTGTGAGTCTATAAATGGCTTTTGAAAATATCTCTGGAATGTTGCCTTGATGCTTCTTCTTTTCGTTTTCATAATGCATATAAAATATGCATGTAAGTGAAAACAGAAAATAGACAGTGTTTGTGCATAGGGAATAATTTGGTGACACAGATCTACACAGAGGAATGCTTTGAATGTACTTTTATTAGACACTAAAAGAAAACGAAACATTGACAAGAGACAACTTCTGGGAGAAGTCTTTTTCTTTCTCTTTTATCTTGAGGTCTAATGAGAGTATTAAGTGAAACCAGCTTCCTTCTTTAGAACTCTAGTAGCTGAGTGCTTCTAAATGCATTTTAATGTACTGTACATTCAGACAAAGACAGAGTTCTTGTTTAAAATATCCAACTGTTTGAAGACAAACTCTTCAGGATGTTTTTGTGGTATTTGTTTGCCAGAGCTCTGAAGATAAACCAAATAAAAAAAACATAATGCTGCGTATATTCTATATATCAGCATTATTCTGCAGCTTTATGCCTTAGTGGTGTAAGTATATTTGAATGTTTATTTGCTATTATGTCTGAAATGTCTCTTTTTCCTTTGCAGATTATAATTGCTGTGAGTCAGCTAATTGCGGATGTTGCCCTAACAGGCAGCTCACGCTTCCAGGAGTCACTGTCCATCATTAACAACTTTGCCAACAGCGATAAAACCATGAAGGTATAGATATATTGTGTTATTATGTGATTATTCTTAGAATTAGCTACACCATGTTTGTGTTGTGTCTTGAGATCTACCTAGTCATTAACTAATAAGGAGCTTTAAAGCTGATTTAATCTTTTGTGCCTGGCCAAGTACTGATTTGAACAGGAGAACAGAGATTAAGAAACATTACTGCACCATTCCTTTTTTATCCTGCAGGTAAGTTTCTGGGGGTGCGTTTGTGCACTGGAACTAGTTCATTTTTGAATGCGAAGCATGTCATTGAACTGGCTTGTGACTAGTTAACTAAACAGCTAACAAACCAAGTGATATGACTCGCTTATGCTTAGCAAGCTAAAGATGCCCCACAAGGGTATAGAGCATGGGCACTGTCCCTAGAGAAAGAAAAAAAAAAATGGCAAATAGAGTAGTTCACATTCATTGTCAACAAATTTTCACCAAGTCATCACACACCACATTGCACAGTTATCTCGGCATCATTGGTGGATGGGTTGACGTAAATATCAAACCATCTACCTAACGACTGATTAATATTAATAAATGTTCTAGGAGAGCAGTAGGAGAAAATGGGGGCAGCAGGACTGAGCAAAGTAGAAGGGAAAAGTAAAAATACCAGGAGAAAAACTTACATTTGAGTTTACTAAGTATACTTCCTTGCAATCATGATTTATGTACTGAAAGTATGCTATTGGCACTACCTATGTTCTTAGTACGCTATATATATATATATATCCAGAGTACAGACCTTATCCCCATTGAAAGGATGTTTTGGAAAACACCTTACAGAGATGCTTGACACTTCTGTCCTAAATCCAAAATTTCAGCTATAAACACAATATGCACTTTAATCAAAGCCAAAGGAGGTCCAATAAAATATTGAAGCGTATAACTATATGTGAGATTCCATGTTGTAATTACGTATAATAACAAACTTGCATTTGTGTGCGTAGAGTACATCATTCCCTGGAGAAGTAAAGGGCCTAACTAAACGCATCCGTACGGTACTGATGGCCACTGCTCAGATGCGTGAGCATGAGAAAGACCCAGAGATGCTGCTGGACCTTCAGTACAGCCTGGCCCGCTCTTATGCTAGCACTCCTGAACTCAGACGAACGTGGCTGGACAGCATGGCACGCGCTCACCTCAAGAACGGAGATTTCTCTGAGGTACAGTTCACTTAAGGTTATTCAGTCAATTCAGCCAAGACTATTGCACACAAAATCAGCAATCAGTTTTCATTCTTTCCTTTCTGTGCACCACATTGTCTGTGTTGCTGGCACACATAGGCAGCATGTGTATAACTTGCATATCACTGCTTTCATAACATTTTCTCTTAAATTAAAACTTTATAGGAGAAGGAAAACATCTTGTTAACGTAAATATACATTCTCTTATGTAGGAGTAATTTGGAGCAATTTAAAAATGGCTATTGTATGTGTGACATTGTGTATGACACTGACGACAGTCTTTCCTATCACCATCTAAATGTTCTTTATATCCAAGAGTTGATGTGCCTGTGAAGAGTTAAGCGGCGTGTGTATCAGGAATGCAGTTGGAGTTCAGCAGAGAGCAACGATTCTTATCTTAATACAGTAAACACAGTCTTTCTGGAGCCACGCCCTGGACTTTGCTTTTCTTATCCTTGCTATTGTGTTAAGTGTGGTCTGTCAAAAGTGTTGCATAATAAACGTTTTGCTCTGTATACAGGCCTTTTCAGTAATGACTAATAGCTCCAGATTTGCTCGACAGTTGAAAATGAAGTTGCGATATTCACCATTTGCAGTTGTGTTTTTTTTTTTTTCTTATCATATGTTTCCACAATGGAGCCAATAGCTGTAATCCTTGCTCACAGAAGTATATTAGCTGCTGCTGACAATAGCATCCAGACTATGAATGGTATTCGGTTGTGTTGTGAACCCTGTTTTCTTTTTTATCCGCACCAACAATGTTTCAGCGTGCTATTCATTGCAGAAAGGGCAAGCCCAAACCAGTTTGTTGTGTTAGTAGATCTAGAAAGCAAGAGCCATATGAATACTCTTGTCTGTGTTGCACCTAGACTTTTCAATTCTTTTTCCGCTAAATGTAATAAAACACGCTAATGGCAGGCACCAGCAAATATTTGTATTTGAACAGATGGTTTTCTGATGAAACCTTGTAAGTACATCGTACTAGCAAGTCAAGCCAAACTGTAGGTTAAACCCTTATGTAACCTGATACAGTGTTTGAGTAAGGAAAAACATTTGCAATTACTTTTTGGCACGCAAATTCTACTACACTGTTCTTAATTTGTGCTAAGAGTGGTCATGATCTCCTAAGGAATAGAGCACACGGATGTAATACTAGAAAGGTAAGTGACCTCTGGACTCTCACAAGAAAAACAGGAATCCATGGAGCCAGTCAAGCATTTTCTAGGGCAAGGGTTAGGTGAACGGGTGCTGTTACTCTCTCTCTGCCTGCACGTCAGTTGAAATCGAAATAACTAAAACACCCATAAACACTTTTGCACGTTTGTAGGAGTTGTAATTTTTTTCACAGACTAAGCCTTGTGTACCATGCTTTCACAAGATTGCATTTATTCTCTTGTGTCCATAGGCAGCCATGTGTTATGTCCATGTAGCAGCACTGGTGGCAGAGTATCTGCACAGGAAGAGTAAGTTTCCTTTTGTTCATTTATTAAAACTAAAAGGCATCTGTTATTTCCTTTTCTTTGTTAGGCAAACTGTACAGTTTACTGGATTGCCCGTTTGGCAGTTTGCCATACATATACACCCCTACAGACCCACAGACATATATTTCAGCAACACAATGACTATAAAACCTGTACTATTGTATTTGGCAAGCACATGAATAGGGCTCCACATGTAAGATACATAAAAAGATGAATTAACTCAGTTTGCATAACAAGGCTCAACATGCAACTGTTATATTTACAAAGAACTCAAACAGTATGAAGGATGTAAATATTGGGCAAGAGAAGTAACATAGATCCAGTTACGCTGTACCAGTGAAATTTCTCTGTCACATGCAAATAGAGTACATGCTCAGCACAGACAGGTCACGGTTTTCTCCTGAACCTGTGGTGCAAATAGAGCTTGTCAGATGAAGCACAGGGACAGATGCGTGTATTATAGACTACACTTGCAAATATGCTGGTATTGCTAAAATGTAGACTCTAACACGGTAGAGATAAAATGAGTCCTGCGGTATTCAAATACAGAAATATGTGTCATGCCATTGGTCAAATTGGTCTTAGTCCAGATTAGTTTCAATGCAAAGTAGAAGGACGCACCAGCTGCCACCAACTTTGCATAACTAGAAAACAGATCAGGAGTTCAGTTAACAGAACATAAAGGAATTCTAACTGGTTTCAGAAATGCTGATTATGTGAGGTGCACCCACTAACCCTTAGCTTTTGGAAGTCTATGTGTCATAATTGTTTTTATTTTTAAAAGTAAGCATTTTATGAATCCACAGTTTCTGTATCTCAGTTTCTGGTGCTGTTGTTTAAAAAGGAATATTATTATCTGTTTATATCGTGTATATTATACTGTTCTTCTCTTGCCTTGTAGAGCTGTTCTCGAGTGGACTAGTGGCATTTAAGAAGGTTACCTTCAACATAGAGGAGGAGGCTGCCATGAAGGAAGATTCAGGCATGCAGGATGTGTACTACAATGAGGTAGACATGTTTTGAGTATGATTAATAATTAGGTTAGCATAATTAATGTTGTGTGAAATGTCACTAATATTACTGTGTGTGTGTGTGTGTGCGTGTGCACGTGCGTGTGCGTGTGCGTGTGCGTGTGTCTCTAAAACAGGATGTTCTGGTAGAGCAACTGGAGGTGTGTGTTGAGGGCCTATGGAAAGCTGAGCGGTTTGAGCTTATCACACACATTGCCAGACTTGTCATCCCAGTCTACGAAAAGCGCCATGAGTTTGAGGTAAAAAGAATTAGACGTACCTTGCACAAGTTGTTACACCTTACACCGTTCTTTGGTTACACCGTCCTTTGGTAACACCATCGTCTCTTATTTCACAAACTGGTGAACAGGTAAAACTTACACTCACCAGCCGACCACTTTAGGTCACTTAAAGGTAAACAAAGTCCATAATATGTCAAACAACATGTAACTGTAACATTTCTCATGCTCCCTGAAAATGGAACAAAACTCATTTGCATATGTTCCTTAAGCTTTCTGGCTTTGTTCAAATTCAGTATGCATATATGCATACTTGTTGACCTTCAGCAAAATTGGGCATTTTCACTTATGCCATTTATGTATATTGTGTAGATGTGATGATTTTTAATGGGGAGTGTCTGGGAGCAAGTGAATCCCGTCACAGCACAACAGCAGTTCAGCTTAAATAGAGTCAGCTTAGAGATTAAGTATTTATTTTCAGAGCTAAGATAATGTTACTGAAATGTGTAAAGAGAGCCATGTTTTATGAGCGGAAAACTTTAATTTCCTTTTTGGAATATTTTCCATTTCTTTCTTTGGTTGCTTTCAAGCAATGTATGAAAAAGGTTAATGTGCAAAGTTTTGAATACAGGACTATCAAAATGTATTTATTCGTCTTCCGCAATGCATGTGTATTACAGTGAACTGTTTGGGCTTCTCTGAGAACTACAATTATATTGCAAGTTGTGATAACAAACACCCACACATGTTGAACCATTATGGAGCTAGTACAACCTGAATGCTGGACAAAGTGGCTAGGGTGGTGCCAGTTTGTAATAGATATGGTGCCATGCACGTTGTCCATTTAACCTTTGCATAGTAAACAGAAGAGTTTAAAAAGTCAAAATACCAAGTAGCAGGTACAGTTTTGGGACATGTCTTGTATTTGCATAGTTGCTGAACCCAATTAGCTAGATAATGACTCTGCAAAGGAATTTGTTTCTAAACCTGTCACAACTCATGACTGATGTTTTCATGTCTGATTCAAAATGTATTTGTATAGTGCTTAGTGAGCAAGCCTAGGATGTGGCAGTGTCAGGAAAAAAATCCCACAGACAAAAGAAACTCAGGATAGTGCAAGACAGGTATACAGTCTAGAATGTCTAGAACAGACTATAACAGGCTGTCCTTATTTGTAGTCGCAGTATTATTAATGCATGCATGATAAAACTGATAATAATGTAAAATCTTATGTGTGCCACAGTGTTTTCTATAACTATATAAAAGAAGCACCATGCTGATGTAATTGTTGTTCAGAGCAAGCATTAGCCAACATATAGAACAGGATTAAACTTGTATTACCGTTTTGTAATATTAGTCAGAATTAAGTGACTGAAGTTTGAGGTATATAAAACAAAAGAAATCTCTGAATTTCCAGTTTTGTCAGGTCATGCAATTTACAAGCTGTCAAGAGCTTAAAAGAGGAAGATGTAAGATGATGCTATCTGTCACATTTATCCCCTAAGCAGTGCTTCCTCCCCCTCTTCCACTATCACTGTGAAAACTTCACAGTTACTTCTTCACATTCTGTTGATAATTTGAGTTAATTCTGGAATGTTTTAAACTATTAATCTTATACATGGTTTATTTAATCTTACATATGGCTCCTTTGATTAAATGTAGGATGAAGTTTTGCATTAATGTAATTTCAAACAACTTTTTTATTATCACTGAAATGACAAATGTTATCACTGATAGGCACCAGGATGTGTTGGTGTACAATTCTTCAGGCACATTTTTAAAGTTTCTCTGTGGTTCTAATCACCAGCCAGTGCTGTGTATGAAAAACAATGGTGCTGCCAGTGATGAAAGCTGTCTGATTTATTGTGCATAATACACGTCCTCAGCTGCATAAAGTAAAGAGGTGCCTGTATATGGGCCCATGCTTCAGCTCCTCACTGTCAAAACAGAACAGTTTCAGAAGCTAAAGAAAACTGAAACACGATCACTGCTTACCATAACTGCAACAAGCTGGCTGCTACTCAAAAACAGTGCAAGCTCAAGAACGGCCTCCTCAACCATGCAGCCAGTGCACCGAACAGAGTCAGTTCAGATACACATATTCTGAACTAGACTATGTGAACCAGGCTATAATAAACCTACAAGACCAAGCTGCCAAAACTGACACCAAACTGTTCTGTATTTGTTCATGCATAACCAACAAAGATAGAAATATACTCTTTCTAATTAACTGTGTTGTTAAATATAACAATAAATGAATTTGCTTTTAAAATTCAGAATTTTTCTCTACATGTACGCTGGAGCAGTAGGCTATGCAGTACACTAGAAGAAACCTGATTCACCTGATGACCTTGTCAAAACATATTTCAAGAAGTGCTGTTTTCTGTTGTACACAGCAGTAGCACTTATCAGAAAGAACTGATAAGGACTAGCGAGTTTTGAAAGCATTACAACTGATGTATTCTGTCCTGGTCTTGAAAGCCTCAATGTGATTTTTCCTGTTAAAACACACCAGGATTAGCTGGTCCAGTTAATAGCTAGGTTTAGTTGGTGAGACCGGGAAATAAATGGTGATGCACTGCGGCCCTCCATGATTGGAACTCAATACTCTTTCCACAGCTAATACAAAATACCCAGCTAAGAATGCACAAGAGCTTTGACAAAAGAAAGACAACATGAGACAACAGATAACCTGGTTTCCATTGAAAATGTGTGAAACAGTCCAAATGTTTGGACACCCCTGCTCCAACAACTTGTTTTGTTAAATGAACACATCCTCTCACACTTCTGCATATTCTAATGCTCATTTATGTTGTTTTGGTAACTTTAAAATAATGATAAAAGTTTGGCCTGCGCATAAGTTAATAGTAAATAATAAATAAAATATTTGACATGTTAAAAGTGTTTAAAAACTGTTTATATATATATATATATATATATATATATATATATATATATATATATATATATATATATATATATATATATATATAATTATACCATTATTAGAAAGTCAACAAAGTAATTAGAATCTTTTCAAAACATTTATATGTCTTGTACGACTCTATTTAGCTTTGTGTACGTTTTGATTTATAAAAAAAGAATAGCTAAACATTCCTAGTATTCCTCAACAGCAGCAATAAAAGATTCGTTAGACCTTGTGATTAATAGTCTTACAAGCGAACTGGCAGCCCGCTAGGAGTCACATATCCAAACATAAATATGTGGTACTTTACACAGTGCCAAGCAGCCTTACTAGACTCAAGAGTGCATTGCAGTACTCACAGCCATGTCCCTTTGTGCAATGCACAAATAGTAAGTGGACACTGGTCTGACGGGCTTTTATGTTGCTTAGAGCTTGAGTATGTAAGATTAAGTGACCTGAAAGTTGACATTCAATATTGTGTTTAAACTAAAAAGCAGAGATCTGATATGTTAGCACTTCCAGTTGGCCTACCGCTCTGTTTGAGTACAACAGCATACAGCAGCATTATCAGTCATTGTATCTTGGGGCTCTATTTAAATTACTTTCAGTAAAAAAAAAAAAATGAATTCCCTATGAGTCATCGTGTACATCTAACCAGCACTGGCTCTTAACATGTTTATGGAAACCAGTCACAAACAAGGCTTGTCCTGTGTTTCCATATATGGCTGCACTCCACAGTGTCATAAATATGGTTAAGACAAGTTTATACTGACATGACCTGTGTGCACTTAACGCTTTTATTTTCCTCACTCCCTTAGAAAACTATACTAACATATTTTGAGCATTAGTGGTTAGGTTCATAAAGCATTTAGATTTAGTTTTCACTGTATTAATACAATTCATTTAATTAACAAGTACAAATTCTAAGCACTTTTTTTTTTTTTTTTGGTCCGATATAAGGTACACTGGACCATATTCTGACTATCTTGGCATTTTGGTGACTTCAGTCAGAAACCAATTACAGTAGGGGTGCTCCATGTAGGCCCATGAAAACGGCCCACCAGGATACCCTAACCTTACCCCACCCTCATGAGAGGGAACCAATATATTTTTATTGTAGACATACTGTAATACAATACATACTAACTGACCTTTTAGATTTGTGTTTTTCGAGATTATGGAGAATGGTATTTAAAATACTATTAAAAATCTATTAAAATATTATAAATTATTTTGTGTACTGTTTTCTCTTTTTGGCCCTCAGCCCTAATATACCCAGTACTGCACATATTGTTCCAGATCTTTGTTAGAACTTAGAGGTTTGGTGTATGTCTGCCGCAGGGTTTATGGGCATTTAGCCATTCCCACTGAAATGTCATCTGAAACAATACAGGTCCTTTGTGCTTACCATAAAATGTTTTCAAATTTGGGTAGGAAATTACACCTAATCTGTTCCAGCTGTTCAAGCAAACTAAAAAAGAGGCATGTAATGACAGGAATGGGACATGATATTGATGTAAAACTAATAGGGTATCACTTGAAAGAAGGGAAAAGTTCCTGGAGCCCTGCCTAATGGTTACTGAGGGGTATTGAAATTGGAAGGGAAATGTTTGATTAGGCTTAGATGGATGTTTGATTTTACTTTTTGCAAAAACAATTTTAACTTGCAAGACCATTTGCCAAAACTTAATTTCTCTTTCTTGTACAGTTGAACACAAACAAATAAACCCTATGCATGTATTCCTTTTGTAGAAGCTGAGGCGGTTGTATGACACTCTGCAAAGAGCCTACTCTAAGATCTTAGAGGTGATGCAGACTGGTCGCCGACTACTGGGTACCTACTTCAGAGTGGCCTTCTATGGCCAGGTGAGTGTCATTCACACATGCCGTGAATACCCCTGTACTGTATATTGTTGACCTATACTGAAACACCACAAAGCCATTTTGTGCCTATTTTATTATAACTGTTTTAAATTAATATAGCTACTACTATAATAATGAATACCACATTATAGAACAGTATTAACAGTATTCTGATACAAATATACAATTCCTACACATTCTAACTAAGGAATGTATTTGATTTGAGTATCTTATTTCAAGTTAGACAATCTTAAGCTACTTGATTAAAGTTGCCAATCACCTGCCAGTCACCAAGCAATTAACCTCATGCGCACAACTAAAGCATGTAATCAAAATAATGTTACCGATCTAAAAAAGGCCAAAGCAAAGTATGATAAAGTGGAAGTAATGAATAATGAAGCACCCCCTACTGTTTGTCAGTGCATCACCGCTCCTCAGTTTCAGGTTCCATTTCCCAAAAGCTCTGATTGGTCACCCACCAAAACAGTTGAAAGTGGTAGTGGCATCCTGTTCTGTCCCAGACGATAAGGATTGTGTTACAAGATGACGTCACCCTATAACAAACGACAAGGGTTGTGATTTCAACAAGACATTTCACGCAGGCAGAAAAAGTGGTTTCTGTGGTAGATAGTTGCCATCTAACTATATAGTTGCTTTCTAACTTATACATGCACAGAAAGCTACCTACCCACACTAAAGTAAATATTAAAATAACAGGAAAGTAGCATAGCATTTAGGAAAGTTTGTAATGCTATTTACTTAATAAGGTAAGATAATGAACTTGGGAATTGTTGTTCTATAATAGTTTCTGTCTTGGAAGGTCCATATCATGGAAAATATAAATAAAGTTATTGTGTAGCGAATAAACATTGCAAAAGGTTTAAAATTGTTTAGTCCCCACTTCATAAAGTGCACAAAGAAACTAAATCGCAATATACACTACTTGCCCATTCAGCCTAGTTTAGCTGTGTCTATCCCTGCTGAAGTTATAAGGAGTGTTTCAGCTCAGCTGCTTTTTGAATGAGCCGCAATACAGGGGAGACCGTGTATCAATATAGAAATACATTATCTATCTTCCCTATTAGGGGTTTCAACAATAACAGACTGTGTAATGCTACTTCTGATTTCTAATCTAATAAAGACAGGTTGTAAAATAGGATAAAGCTGTTTCGTATCTAAACAAAAGTCAAGAGTAAAATACCATAAACATAACGTTTTTCTATATAGTTACTGAATAATAAGACGTAGAGTGTAATTATTTAGGTTTTTAACTACAGCATCTAGGGTGACTACTTTAATTTGTCCTTTTTTGGAATGCTTTTGACAGCAGCTGTGTGTATCCCAAACCTGCAGAACAACTCTGTATACATAAACACCTTGTCAATGTATTTCTTGTTTGTGCTCTTGAATGAAATAAATGTTTGCATAACCTGCTACTTCCTCCTGCAATAGCATGTCTGCTTTGGGGTTTTGGTGTATTGTTGCATGAAAAGCATGAAAACACAGCAACAGGTTTTGTCATTTAATCATGTTAGGAAAGTCAGAGATGTTTAATGTGGTACCCAGCATATCGTTTGGAAACAGCTGGTGTGGCTGATACATAACTGTTACCGCTACACTTTAGTCATCTTGCAGTCATGATGTGTGAAAGAAGATTGCCTTATATCCCCCACACCCTTTTTCCTACTGCAATTTGATCGGTTTCAATCAACTTTTGAGCTCTCACTAGCTGCTTTTTGCTTTCATTAACAGCTAGGCAGGTAACTTCTGGCAATTTCAATGAATTTAAAATATTTGCGCCTGCGAGTCTGAGGGGTGTAGTGCAGGACTATTTAATGAACTTTTATATTATCTAATATATTTACAGTCCCCTTTGGAACGTTGCATTGAAGACATGCAAGGATGAGTTACTTTTACCAAAAATTGAATAACACACCCAATGTGACTGACCACCTACAATATTGTTTTAACATCAGGGTTTCTTTGAAGAGGAGGATGGAAAAGAATACATCTACAAAGAGCCAAAACTCACTGGACTCTCAGAAATTTCACATCGACTCCTCAGCCTGTATGGAGACAAGTTTGGTGCAGAGAATGTCAAAATCATCCAGGACTCCAACAAGGTACATGTTGTAAAATAATGAAGCTTGTTTGGTTATATTGTTGTAGTTCTTTATAAGTCTGCTTGTACATGGCTAAAGCAGGGCATTTTATTTGGTGCTGAAGTGCTTTCTAATGCTTGGGTTCATGAACGAAGCAGGAAAGACTTGTTTACCAGAGTTTTTGGATAATGTCCAGAAGATTCCATTTCTCTTTATCCAAAAATGTCTCTTATTACGCTTCACATGCTCTCAGTTGTATGACCTTATGTGACGTCTTTTTTACATTAAGCTATATGCCCTTATTGTTGTGTTTTCTTTTATTAATAATTCATATTTATGAAATATTTATTCCACCTGACAGGTAAACCAGAAAGATCTAGACCCAAAGTTTGCCTACGTACAGGTCACATTTGTCAAGCCCTATTTTGATGAGAAAGAGCTGGCTGAGAGAAAGACCGACTTTGAGAAGTGTCACAACATCAACCGCTTTGTTTTCGAAACGCCATACACACTCACAGGGAAGAAGCACGGTGGGGTTGAGGAGCAGTGCAAGAGACGAACAATTCTCACAAGTAAGTAAAGCAGCTTTGAGTCACTGGGTTGTTGCGTGAGAGAGTGGGTGCAAGTGTTGTGTTGTGTTCAAGGTGCATCATCTGACCTATGTATTGTTATTTTTCTTGGATATGAATATCTTGCATATTAATTATACAAAGTTGTTCAAGAAACAGAATAAGACAATATGGTGTAACATATTAGTACAGTACAGCTATTTTTTCTCTCTAGATGTCATCACTTATGTATTTTTACACCAACCTAAACACTAATCTCACTGAATAACGGCTTTGCATATGCACTGTCATATCAGAATATTTTGATCACCTCTATTTACACCCCTATCTCCCTGTTCTTTAATGGTCTGGACACCCACAGGACCACCTCAGAGTAGATATTAAGTGGGTGTTGGATCATTCTCAGCATTGCAGTGACATTGACATGGTGGTGGTGTGTTAGTGTGTATTGTGCTGGTGTGAGTGGATCAGACACAGCAGTGCTGCCGGAGTGTTTAAACATAGTGTGCACTCACTGTCCACTCTATTAGACACTCCTACCTTGCTAGTCCACCTGGTAGATGTAAAGTCAGAGACAGTAGCTTATCTGTCGCTGCACAGTTTGTGTTGGCCATTTTCCAGACCTTCATCAGTTGTCACATGATGCTGCTCACAGGAAGCGTTTGGCTTGGTAGTTTTGGTTGCTGGACTGTTTTCGATCCTGGAGTGACGCTATAAAACATTCAGGAAGGTCGTACAATTTCAATATTTACCGAATATAACAACTAAAGTAAATTAAAATGTAAATGAACAGTTTGAACAGTATGATTTTATCTAATTATTTTACACACTGGGAGTGATACTAAACATACCAAAGGAAGAGGAAGTGCAGCCAAGTCTGTTGCCAACAGCCATATGAGTAACGTGTAGCTAAGCCTAGAGTGGATTGCTAGAGAAGCCATTCCATGTGCAAGGCTGTGGCCAAACACAGCCTTAAATTAAGCCTGACAGTTAGCGATAGGATACACTACAATACATTACCCTACTGAGATAAAGACGGGTATATTTATAGCCCTAAGCCGAGTTGAATGTTGTTGAACATACAGAAGTCATTTGTTTTATATGTACAATTTCAGCAACTGGCTGAGTGAGTGCCACACGAAAAAGTGGCTAGTCTCCATTCTAACAGCTAACCCCAAGTGGCCTTTCCTTCCACTGATTTGTTTTTTGTGTTTGTATGTCACATTATCTGATGTTATAATGGTAATGACAAAACTAATACAGTGTTATATGATGTTATAATAGAATTACAGCTCTTATTGAGAGAATCCACAGTAACAAAAGTCTGTATGAACAGAGGAGAAGGAGTTCAAATTCTTAACTGTATATGTCATATATACAATCTCTGGGTAGAACTACAGTCACTGTTGCTGTCAGTGGATGTCAGTGATATAAATCGCAAACTGCTTTCACTCTTGAAATTACCTAATTATCAGGTTCAGGCTCATGTGAGCACTGCACACACATAAAGAAACTGTAACTTAATTACTGAAAGTAATAAATACATTAGTCCACCTGTGTTGCCATGTCAGACAGTGTTGTATGTATTTGATGTGCACACTTGTGTTTCACTATTAGCAAAAACTATTTAAACCTCAAAATGTGTCCGCAGTTTTTGTGCTGTCTTACTGTTGAGACATGACCTTTAGGATGGAGCTTTTGTCAAAATATTTGTCTGTATTAAGCTATAATTGTAACTGTCACAGCTATGGCAGGTGCACAGCGTGCTTTATCCTCTTTAATGATGTACAGATAAGAGAAAATGGGATTTTTGCTAACAGATCCTTCTGTGTTCTCTGTGCTTGCCTGCTGTCTGACAGGTATTACTACAAAATGGTCTGCTAAGCAGCAGACAAAAGGTTGGGTTAAATCTGTTGTCACAAGCACAGCCTGGGGCATTTATATATGTATATATTTTTTCTGTGCGTGTGTTTGTATGTTTGACACTGGGAGTTCATTAAGATAAGATAAGCTTTTATCCCACATGGGAAAATTTGTGCTAATCTATGCATGTGTTTCTGTCCATAGCGGCAAACACCTTTCCCTATGTGAAGAAGCGCATAGAGGTGGTTGGAGAGAAGCATTTGGAGATGAAGCCCATTGACGTGGCCATTGATGAGATGAGAGAACGCAGTACTGAACTCACTAAACTCTGTTCAAACCAGGAAGTGGACATGATCCAGCTGCAGCTGAAACTGCAGGGCTGTGTCAGCGTGCAGGTCCTGAAACTGCTCAGTACTTATACCTTGCGAATATGCTGTATATTTCATAATGCTTAATGTGGGAATTGTTGGTGAATGCTGATGTCAAATATTTTTCACCTACCAGTGCCAATGGGGGCAAACTTATACAATGAATACATCGGCGAAGATAACATTTCATAGAAATATAACACTGACTTGCTAACAGTTACAAATGCAGTCTAATTTTTAAAATGCAAATATTTGCCAAAATTGATATGATCCCAGTTTCATTGTGCATCCCTAATCCTGAAAGAGACTTGCAGTGTAAGCTTCTTTCCAGACTGAAAAACATTTCTGAGATTCTAAGTTCATAATTTTTTAGGTAAATGTCAAATTCCTGCTCACAATCATTTGTGGTTCATTCCTTTTTTTGGGCTTAGGTCAATGCTGGTCCCATGGCCTATGCCAGAGCTTTCCTGGATGAATCCAAATCCGGCCAGTCCAATAAGAAGGTGAAAGAGCTCAAAGATATATTCAGGTGTGTACTGTAGTGAGTGAGCTACCATCTTACCTACATCCATATATGTGGTTCTGCCCATAATGTGACAAGGAGTAGCAACAGTGTTGTAGATGACCACTTTATGGAACGTCCGCATATTTCACATCTCAGTGCAAATCCTCCACTGAATATTATCTGATCTTTGCATGCATGCGCATATGCCGTTAGTAACATGATAAGGTTTATGACGTGACTGCTTGAGCCTAACTTCATCTCAAGGCTCATGTTAACAACAGGGATCACTTGCTGTCCATTTTGCATCTTGATTGCATTGCTAAATGCCTTCATATGGATCTGTTTCTAACTCTTTAATGTTACATAATGAATGTCTATGAAGGACAAGTTTAATTGTTACAGTAGTACTCTTTATAGTCTTTCACTAAAGCTTTATATCCTACACTTGTTACTGCCTGACCTGTTTGACATTGTGCTTCTTCCAGGAGGTTTGTTCAGGCGTGCAGCATGGCTTTAGATATTAACGAGCGGCTCATCAAAGAAGACCAGTATGAGTACCATGAGGGTCTGAAGGGCAACTTCAAAAGTATGGTCAAGGAGCTGTCTGATATTATTCATGAACAGGTAAGACACAGACAAATCTTAGGACTTTCCTTAAAATATGTGAGGAAAGCACAGATCAGTTGAAAAATGGCATTAATGGCATAAAGAAACTGCAGTTCAAACATAAAAAAGCTTGAGAGAAAGTCACAAAGAAGCTGATAGAAAGTCACCGTCTGTCAACAAATACCATTTGCTGTTATTTGTTCTTGGCCTGTGATGTGCTCAACAGGCTTAACCTGTTGTTTTAAAAGCTGTCACTGTGAACCTTCCTAAGAACCTTTTAGACGAGTGTTGACTGTGAGTAGACTGATGAAACAGGTATCATTGATCTGGTTTTATTTCTGTGGTATTCAAAATTAGTTTGATATGCATATCACTTTCTAGAAGGGACAGTGTTTTAGTAAATGCATTAATGTGGGAGTACCTTCCCTGGCATCACAGGCAGCTACAAGACTGAGGTTTTCAAACAGATGGAAGGATGGAAGAAGACTAATAAAAGAAAATATTATAGATTTGCTTTTTGTACATATCCCTTGAAATTTTTTTTCAGCATCAGGCACGGTGCCTGATTTGGGCTTTTCCTAATGATGAAGTTTGGGTTCCACAGATGTTTTCAGTATAGTGAGAATAGTTACTATGTGCGCTGTGTATGTGTTTTTAAACAGCTAGATATTTTCACTTGTTGACATTTTAGACAAAGACACAAAATGTCTGCATAATTAAATAGTTAAGACAAAGTCATTCAGTGGTTTGCTTTGATCTGTGAAGATGTCAACCTCTAAAAGCTTACTCGCAACAAGTTATCATTCAAAGTGCTTATTAAAACACTGCCTGATGTCTGCAACATTGCTCTGACGATAGTTATGTGATAGGGGAGGATATTTGGTTTTAAACGTCTTGTTCCATTCGTGTCAGAGAAGGCTGTTGTATGGCAAAGCAGGAAAGGAATCCTACTTTTTCAGATATACCACTATTCATCATCAGCATTGCAAACTCGGGAAAGATGTGTAGCTGGCTTTGTGTGGCAAATACAAGGACTACTATGGCCCTGGCTTGTATCACCACCACTATAAAAAAAAAAGTAGAGTCAGCAAGTTTTTCAACAAAACTGCTCTGAATTATTTAGTTTACATCACAACAACAGAATCATTTAAAAAAAATGTGAAATTCCCCTTTAAGAGTGGATCTCCCTGCACGAAATAAAGGGTGTGACTTACACCGCAATACAATTTTATATACACTCATCACCAGAAAACATTTCATGCAGAAAGAATCAAGTGACAGGAATGAAACTTGGTGGGTAGGTCTTACATCATATGTCATGCGAATGATTCAAGTTTCATGTGACATGAGCAAGGATGGGCCTTTTCACTCTGTACCTGGCTATATAAAGGTAGAGAGACACTACTTCTGTGTAGCCCGGTAAATATTGCCCATATCAGTCTAAATCTTTCATCATTTATTAGTCCTAATAACCTTTGTCCTTCCCTAAAGCTTTGCAATTCAACACTTCTTACTGCTAAACTACTTTTATTTGATGACGCGTGTTTAAGACACAAAAAATGAGTTATTCTTACACAACATCGCTGCCAGAACAGAAATCTGCTTCGCCATTGTCATGTTATTTTCTTAATTTAAAAATGTCAATTGCTCTTTCCAGGTATTTCCAAAAAATCATGATAAATAGTCTTAAAGAAATAGATCAGAATAGTGTAATTACCTTCATTTACGTTAAAAGTTAAGAATGCAGTTTATCTTTATTGTATGATTACCCATTTCAAGATATTAGGTTTTGATTAGACCAGTGTGCAGATGTAGTTGTGTTTTGCAAGCATGTTACGGTATATTAATATTTCTATAAATATTTGTATAAAATATTTTATTAATATTAATATTAATATTTCTGTGCAGTAAAGCCCAAATCACTCAGCATTACTGCTGGGCTTTTAATGATTCCCAGCCAAACATGTACATACAGTTCATACATAACTAAACCTAGCTGATACACTGACAAGCAGGAAGTCCATGACTCTTTCAATTGAAATGTGCCCAGATCTCATAGTCTAGGAAGAGATGCACTAAGTCGTCACTGTGGTTGTGTTTCTTTTAGAGGTGTGTATTATTTTTAGGACTGCAGGACATTCTCTACATTACACACCTTGACTGATCGAAAAGGCTCTGGTGTTCTAAATGTCCTTGAGACGTTTTGTCTTCACTTTCATTTGCCACTCCTGTCTGACTCTTGATTCTCTTTTGACTTTGGTCATAAGTGAAAGTTCATATGAATCTGCTGTTATACTTGTTATTTAGAATATGTCACACCCACCAGCACACTTATCATGCCCAAATGTGAAGTGGTTAAATAAGAATTTCTTTGTTATGTACAATTCCATGGTATTCTTAACTTAGTTATTTCATTTTTGTTTCACTCTGTTTCACTATGATGTGTAACTGTGTGTCTGGTAAGAAGGCTCTTCACCTGTGGATTATATCAGGAATTCTGTTGTGAAATACAGTGGTGACTCGTTTAGCAGTTGCTCTTCCAAGAATTCTTGCAGTCATCATACAGTGCGCATCAAGTACAGACATGCCACCCCTCTCCACCTGTCACCATGTTTCTATCAAAAGCAAGCACCAGTAGAATTTATGTTGTAATATGTTAGTGAAGAAAACGGTTTCCTGACATCATCAGTAATTGCTGCAATCCCTTCTAGCTAATATTGCTACACCTGACTACTGAGACATAGTCATCACTTATTATGTTGAAGTTGGTATTATTTATCACATTTACTGATATTATAATGTTTTGGAGCTTGCCCACCTGAGAGACTTCAATGTTTAAATGGGGATTGCTCTATTTTGAGCACCATAAGAATAATAAAGTTGCTGTAAAATAAAGGCTCTTCTTATTTTAACCCAGGTAAAAAAGTTTCCATTCAGACATATTCTGCTTCTCATAGACATCCTGTAACCTTTTTAAGGTCTACTGACAACTGCAATAGAGATAGCCTAGTGGGCTTGTCATGGCCCGTGGTGTCGCCTGTAGTGGTGGAACGCAAGCAACAGGCAAAACAACTACAAGCTCACAAAGCTGCTTTCAGTTTAACACAACCCTTGAGTGTGTGCATGGTGTTGTGTTTTTATACTGTGACAGTTTTCATTAAGTTGGATTTACAGTATCACAGGATATCACAGTATATCGACTGTATTGTATTGCCAAGTTCTTGCAGACCTTGTGTCAAGTAGGAATGTAAGCATTTGCTGTAACTCTAAACTCTAAAAGTAATGAATAGGATTACACATCTCACAGATGCTTATTTTTTAAGGGGAAAAAAGTTTCCGTAATTTTTTTTAAGTGACTGTATTTCTACGTTAGCACTGTCATATACGGTAAGTAATACATTTACTCATAACTCTGTATATCTTGTGACTATTGTTATCACGTAGCTTAATAGTCCCACAGAATTCTGATAGAAATCTTTCCGGGACCACCGTGTAAAGCAAAGTTTTAATGGTGATTTGTGTCTGTCCACATTCACACCAATAAAAACTAAAATAAACTAATATACTAATTACACTGAATTAAAACACACAGGACCAGACAAGATATAGTTGTGCGTGCAGGAGATGTTCATATTTCAACTTTCAACTTGTTCGATATATTTAACATAAGTGGGCATATAAGATTTTAGGGCTTAAGGAGCTTTTCCCTTAAATGGCAACTTTCTAAGGTGGTGGGTTTTTAAGTGCTTGCACATTTTCTGAGCTGATGTCAAAAGAGGGACAAAAACGTGCAAATGTGTGTGTATTTCTGTAATCAGTCAATGTTATGCTTTTTCCTGCAGGCTTGATAATGCATGTTTAGATAATTACTTATTAATCTGGGCTTTACAAAGTTGTATTCTTTTCCCTTGTTTTCTAACACGTCTTTGCTTTTTTCTCTCTTTCTCTCTTTCTCTCTCTCTGTGCTGCCTTGCTGTTTAGATTGAATGCTAGGTAACAATTATTTCAAGTCCAAACAACATGTGATATCTTGTGGCATGTACCGTGTTGTGTATAACGTGTGCCAGGCTGAAGTTTTGGATTTGAAAGTGTGCTTGCTAAATTGTCCCATTTTTCAACTTGTAGATATTCGAGGAGGATGAGATGCGTTCCCTCTTGCAGAACTCTCTCCATGTGTTCCGTGCCATCAGCGGAACTTCCAGCTAAAACCCACTTCCTACTGAAGACCCTTACCCCGAACGTAATCTACTTCCCGCACGCCTGAATGTATGGTACAGCTTAAACCTTAAGCATCCTGCGCCATGTTCCTCTGGCTTAAGATGTTACTAGAATGTCATACTAGAAAAGTGCCATGTTGACCACTGCTGTTTCATTCCATCATGTTCAGCTCGTGTTCAGTCCATCATTACATTCATCCCAACAGATCGGATCATGTTGTTTCAGTTGCCCAAACACAGGCGTCCTTTAACGTTTGAAAACAACTTGTTGCGCAACCGAGCCACCATCTGATTTTCCTCTTTTGTAAACAGTGTTTGTGATGTCAGGTGTTGTTTTAAAAGACAGTATGTTTGTTCAAGTTATAGAGGGTATAAATTCTTTATCTATATTCTTTATTAAAACAACAGCAGTTTATTAAGTTACTGACCTGCATTTCTCACCCTTTTGTTTGTAATTGGAGTAATTGGAGAGACAAAGGAATTGTCCATAGTCTCACATTTCTTAAAAAAGGATTTAAAAAAAAAACACAAAAAAAACAGTTTGCTGTTTCTAGATCCGAATCATTTAGCCATGATCCTCTTCCTATGTTCTCTCCTTTTTAGAACAATCTGTTTTTACTGATCAATTATGATAATTATTTATCATGGTGACATACTGAACATTTAGATGATATGTCCTCCGGACAATTTAGAGGTGCTCAATATTAACCTGCCTTCACTCGCGTTGCCTTCTGTGATGCCTGGTACTTAGGAGCACGTGGACAATCTTGCAACTCCCTCAAGAGTATTCATCCATTTCTCCACTTTGCATTAATGTAACAATTATGAAGAGCGCCAGAGAGAGTCCAGAACTATTGCTGTGTTCACTAGCAAAGAAGATAGTTGCCTGAAGATGCTGTATTAGGATTGTTGTAAATGATACGATACAGTTGTGTCCAAGCCACTGTGTGTATTGAAAAGCTTAGCAGTTTAGACTTCCTTTTTTCAGTATTAAATGAGGAGTGGTCAAAGGGCTATGAAAGAAGCAATGATAGAATCAGTAGGAACCTCTGCTGTTTCTGCAGACGGAGAAACCTAGAACTGCACATGGCATTAAAGCGAATCAGTAATGTAAACTGATATATGTAATAGTCTGATATATTAATATTAATATATTAGTATTAATGTTAATATATGTTTTAGATTAATATATTCATGTAAATAAAGGAGATCAATTCATTTTAAGATCAAAAGGATATTCCTTGGTGACGACGTTGACGTCCATTCTGGTACGAATCGGGCCCAAGTTCAAATTTAGCTACTAAGAAGACTGTTAGTTTGCAACGATTTGCTCATTGTTATTTGGACATTAGAGGTGCCACAGCTTTGACAATGCCAATGCAGGCAGCTGTATTCTAAAGGACTGGGGTGGACTTTTCCTCAGCAATTTGCTAGTCAAAGCCTTTGCCGCCTCAGGAACAGCATCCTCACAGAGATGTAAATGTTAATAAAGTGCTGCTGTTACCTATGTGTGTGTGTGTGGGGGGTGCGTGTGCGTGTATGCGTGCGTGCCTGCGTGTGAGTGTGTACATTAACAACAAAGTAGCAGTTGCGAACAGTTGTCTTGTTGCAATTTTGCTTTTACTGGAAGAATACTGTATAAAGGTGCAACTTTTGTCAACGAGTTAAATTTACTTTATTGACACAAATAAAACTGCATTTTCATGATGAAACAGACTTTCTAGTGTGCTCCATTTGTTATATCAAGCTACTACTTTCTGTACCACAAATGCTTATACATGGCCTTCTCCTCACTACAGGCTTGCTCTTGAAAATGAGATCTCCATCTCAATTAATAGTAGCTAGTGACTGCATCTTCAGATTTACTCACACTTCCCTTTCGCAGAACTGTTGAGTAACCCACTACATGGCCACTAAAAGGGATATGAACCCACTCGGGGAAAGAAACAAACATGCTGTAGAGCACCAGCTGTATGGCATTCCAGTTTAATGAGGTTTAATCTGTAACGTGATCGTGTTAATGTTTAGCATGTACAACAAAACGTAATCAATAAAGCACTGAAGGATATGTTTTACAGTGGTGTGAATTTTAATGATCTATTCAACCATGTAGAGTAGGGTCAGCTTATACAGACTTTGTTTGCTTCAATAGAAAATAAATGCAACAGAAATAGTTCAGTTTACACACGTACATATACATATATATCGTCGCTGTCCAAAGAAAAACAGGTATCTCCAAAATGGCAACTTTACAGGAGAGGCCAAAAACCTCATTTAGTTTGAATGGAAGTCAATGGAACCAGACGTCTTTCCAAGCAGTTTTGGGCCATTTCTGTTGGTCCATTCTTCATGAAATTCACACACAGTGTAAACAGCAGCTCATGTGATCAAATGAGGCATAAAAGTAAAAATCAACAAAAATGGAGATACGTGTTTTTCATTGGACAGCGACGATATATATATATATATTAATTCCCCTAATTATTATTATATTAATATAAATTATTACTTTATTATTGAGTCAGGTTACATTATTCTTACTAAGGCATCATTTTTTTCTTCCCCTGTCAACAGATGATACAAGGTTTTGTTCTGTCTGGATGGGTTTACATTAAGAATCCGTCTGAATGATCATGATTAAACTGCGAAAGCAGCTTTCTCCTTCTGAAGGGAGAAACGCAGCCCACCACATGACTCAGTTCTGCAACACCGCTGTTTCTCAATATTTCAGCTCTTTCACACACACAGAACTTTTAGCAGTGGTTTAGATGGTTGACAATTTAAGGTGCAACTTTGTGCAAAAGTTTAAATCCAGAGTTCAGAGTTCAAATAGGTCATATGGGATTAGACTCTTTGGGTCAGCACTGAGAATCATATGTGCATTATTGTTCTGTTAACATTCATATTAATATGATCATTATTATTTATATAGCTTTCTTGCATATTACATGTAGGTTATTTCAAACTTATATTAATATGTGAAGTTGGTAATTAGGTCAGTGTAGTCATTATGGTTATCATGTATTACCTTGCTTATTGACCTTGTTTGTTGGTGGATCTTAACAGAGCTGTGCGCTGACACATGTTCACTCTTCATGTATGTATGTATATGTGTATATGCATTAAGCTTGCTCGTCTTCCACGCTTATCGAAAGTGCCTGTGGCAGTGACGGATCTGATCTGCAGTCAGAATGTTTGTTTCCTGAGAGGCCATGGTGCTGCGATAGGATCTTTCCTCTGGTTTCACTCCTCCCACCTGTCGCGACAAGCCAGGAGTCTGAGAGCGGAGCTGCCTTCAGTCGGAGAGACGCTGGACTAGATTACGCGTGTGAGGCGCGCTGCGCTGGTCGCGCTTTAACCGGACGTGCTTTAATCGTGGATCGTGTTCGCTCGCGGTGATTACGGATAAAGCCTGTGGCAGGAAGGTCGAGCCGAAGCAGAGCTGTGGACTGGGTCAGGAATAAACAAACCGCCTGGAGGAAATTACCCCGGAATCAGAGCGCAGCAGCAGTGCGATATGATCGGCCGTCACTGGGATATCGCTTTAGCAATATGCTTCTCCTTCATGGTCGCGGGGCTGGACGTCGCAGGTAAGGAGGCTTTCCCCCATTTTACTGCTGAACTTCGTGTCGCGTTGTGGGCCGGACAGGCTCAACTCTGCTGGACATCCTGCGGGTTTCCCGAAAAGCGTGACGTCAAAGAGCCAGTTTTCAATCCGGTTTGCTAAGTCTTCGCTTCTCCGTCCAGAGCCGGGGTCTCGCTGAGTTTAGCGGCCGTGGTCAGGGTAGTAGCCGTAGGCTGGGTCACAGTGCTGAGCGAAATGAAGAGCTCGGCGACAGTCAGCACGAGAAAGGAGCAACAGGCAAAGCTAAGACAGAGAAACGCGACCCATAAACGGGTCACAGGAATTCATGTACATGTCGGAGGAGTAATGTTCTAGTTCCAGTGTCTGGAACATACAGCCAGGCGGTTAAACAACAGAGTCGGGAATTCAGCATGTCTACAAATCCTTTGGGTCCATTGAGTTGTGTAGTTAGCGTGCGGGTTCGGTGTATACACTTTCTCAGGTACTGAATGCTAACAGGTCATGCCATAAACAGTACGTGGAAATCAGGAAGCTTTGGAAGACCGCGCAGTATTGTCAGATCAGTTGTTCTGACCCTGACAGATGACGGAAATAGACTTTCCTTTCAGGAAAAACGTACATCTCCCAGAACTAGGCGCTAAAGCAAAGGGTCTACTGTGTCTCTAGAGTGTAGAGACCAGGAGAACACTGCATGTTTGGGATGTATATGGATTTTTCCATTTTACATGTGCAATCTTTAGGGATTGCTCATTTTCTAAGTATTTGTGATGCATAGGGATTACTAATTTTCAAATGTTTGTAATCTTAAGGGATTACTGATTTCCAAATGTTTATAATATAAAGGGATTACTAGTTTTCAAATGTTTGGAATGTATAGAGATTACTGACTTCCAAATGTTTGAGCTGTATAGGGAGTAATACGTTTGGAATGTATTGGGATTACACATTTTTATATGTTTGGGATCTTTAGAGATTACTAGTTCCCAAATGTTTGGAATGTATATGGATTACTGCTCATCAAATGTTTGAGATCTATAGGGAACACTTCTTGTCATATGTTTGGGATGTATAGGGAATGCTCCTATTCATATATGTGGGATGTAAAATAAAATACCACTTATCATAAATTTGGGATGTATAAGGATCAGTACACACTGCTTACTGTTAGTGTACGATCTTCTTCTTGATGGTTATTATCCATAGCCGAGGAACACTAGGCTTTCCATTTTTGTCACCACCTGTAGCACTTGTATCTCATTTCCTTTATTTAATAACATAGTGTCATAGTATAAACACCTATAAGGACAATCTGTGTGACTGTGGCTCTAAATGATGGTGGAGCTCAGTTACCTGATGTTGTCATTTACCTTGTTACATTTCACCACTACCCACATGAAATAGAGAGGAATGTAATTATTCTGAGGTGGGAATGATCATGTTGGGATTTGGAACAAAACTTCTTCTTCCAAAGAGAAACAAAAAGTGCTTTACTTATAATGAAATGAATGTAACCATTTTAAAAGTCATTTTAATTAATTAAATCATGAAAATCGCATACAAAAGTATATATATATAAAGTCATTGCGTTTTTTGTTGGCCAAGTCTTTTATGGCAGTTTGCTTAATCTGGATAACCTCTTCCTCTTGTGAGCCTTATCTATCAGGTTCCTAGTTCTAGGGAAGCATCTACTTTCCTTTAATTGAAGTGTAAATCATTTAAAAACAACAAAAAGGAAGAAGCTGAGAGGATGGTTTGTTTTTCTGCCCTTAAAAATAAATAAATAGTAATAAAATACAGTAAGGTGTTCCAAAGTCCATTCCATTATTTAGATCCTCTTATATACTCTTACTCTTCTTTCTTTTATTTAAGATGAATTACCGCAACCAGAAAACCTTACTCTGTCGCGGAAGCCTGACCACTTCTCAGTAACTGCTGAGTGGAGTAAGCCCTCAGGTCTGGACGCTGATTGTACAGTGAACTACACTGTTGAGTTGTACTTAGAGGTGAGTCACTTCTTCCTACCTGTAAGGAATGTAAAATGAAAGCTAACAGGAACGATTACAATTCCATGAACTCTGTTTAGTGATGTTCGATGTGCACATGCATCCTGCTCTCCGCTTTCAGAGCGTGTTGATTACACCAGGTAGGAAATCTTGGTCTTTTCTTTAAGTTGAATTTATTCTGACTCCCACAACAGAAATGTCCTCCCAGCAGCACTGCGCTCTCCAGTTATACAGATAAACGCCAGACAATGAGTTTGGAGTACAACTTCGATGCTCCTAATCAGAGAGAAATATGCGTCGTTGTACAGACAAACCCAAAGCAGTGTGGAAACAAGACGCCCAGTAAACCAGTGTACAAAAGCATCTCCCCTCCTCCCGGTGAGTCAGTGGTGAAGTTCATTTTCATTTCTGGCCTGTGACCCATCACACTGAACCTGACTGACTGCACTCGTGTGTTTCAGCTTTGGTGAAGAACTTCACTTGTGTTTATTACGCTCGTATGAAGATGAACTGCACCTGGAGTGTGATCAGCGACAGCTCTGGTCTCCAGCTCTTCTACAAGTGAGAACTGGAGGATGTTCTCCTGTTTTGCATTCTTGTTCCTTATCTGTATTTAGATTTCTAAACATTGACAGTTCTTTTTTTTCTTATATTGACGCTGTCCAAAGAAAAACAAGAATCTCCAGAATGGCAGCTTTACAGGAGAGGGCAAAACCTTGTTTAATTTTAATGGAAGCCAATGGAACCTATTTTAGACCTATATCTTACATTCCAGTTCTGGGCCATTTCTGTCGGTCCATTCGTCATGTTTTCATACACTGTAAACAGCAGCTGCTGTGTTCAAGCGATGCATACAAGTAGAAGTCGACAGTTGTTTCTCTTTGGACAGCGATGATGTAAGAGATCTCAATCCTACTATTGGAGTTTCTATGTAAAGATGGTGCCAGGAGTGAGGAACTCATCTTTTCATTCTTCCATGTAATGATGGATGTCTCTCCTTCATTAGAAGAAAAGACAGCGAAAGCCTAAAGCCCTGTATCTCATACATCACCTCTGAACACATGAAGACGGGCTGTCACCTAGATGACATAGACATCTCGACTCATGACACATTCTTCAAAATCAGTGGAACGGATTCCGAGACTGTAAACACCTTTATAATAGAACAGCGTAATTCAGGTACGCCCTCTTTCGCCCTCTCTCTCCAAGGTTACGAGCCAATTTGTATTGATTATTTTGCACATTTGTCCTCTGAATACGCACAGAGCGAACTATCAGGCCGTCTGTGGGTCTGTACATTTCTGATTAGCTTACTAGAGACTTTCTTGCAGTTAAGGACTATTGTACTGTGGTGTCTCGCCATATATGAGTGGGGGCCAGAACTAAGGAATCTTACCTGACCACTCTGAGCTACTGCGATTTTCCAAAAGGTTCATTCAAGCATTTGCTTTGTTCTGTTTATTTTGTAGTGAAAGCAGAACCGCCGAAGCTTAACATCAGCAGGAGAGCTGAACAACTCTTTCTTAGCTCCAGTACTCCAGATTTTTCACCTAAATGCTGGAAATACAAGTTTAACTACAGTAAATGCAAAGAGGAGGTGAGCCTTTTACCCTCTCGGGTAAAGAATTCTCTATGTGCACTAAAGTGTAGGCTAGTGATCTTAGAATGTGTGAGTCTATTTTCAGTGTTTCTCATGTTGGTATTGTTGTTGTTTAGAAAGTAGAAGTAGTTTCTGACGAAGAAACGATCCGTTTGGAATACGACGCAGCCTGCGAGTACACAGCTCAAGTAAAGACCATATTTACTCCTAACTGTGGGAGAGAGACAGAGAGTGAGATAAGCGAGTCTGTGTCTTATGGTACTGTATCTCCATTCTGTTCTTTGAATAAAAAAAAAAAGAATCATTTTAAATTATAGTCAACTTTCAATGACTATATACCAAATACTATACATATTATTGTTTTAGGAGACTCTTATTATGCTTTCCATTTCTGTTCTTTTAAAGTTAATTCTTTTCTTCAGACCTGAAGAACATTCTGTATGTTACTGTTGCTGACCATAATTGGATAGTATTTGATGAATTATGTAAATAAAAAGTTTCCCTTTTTTTCTTCTGCAGATGGGAAGATTGATCCCTACAGCCATGTTAAGGTTGCTATGATAGTCATCCCTTTAATGGTGTCCTTGTGTGTGATCACGGCTCTAGTTTTATTTAGACGGTAAATTCAATTCAATATTCATTGTTCATATGTACAGTCTGTCAGTAAATCAGAGTGATGCACATATATATATATATATATATATATATATATTTATTATTTTTATGTTATTTAAAGAAGCAACTTGTAAGATAATGAAACCTGCAAATCCAAACAATAGAGGCCAATGTAAAGCAGTTGGGAAGCAGTTTTGTTTCTTCGTGCTCTCATACTGAACTGACATAATTCTCATTGCTACTGTGACACACTACCTCCTATATATATATATATATATATATATAAAGGAGACAGCGTTCTTCAGCATATATCCCTAGACATAGATGTCTTTGACATACTGTCAACAGTTTTATTTTTTCACATACTGTTGATAATTATGGATCATTTTTGGACTGTTTTAAACTAAAAATCACACATTGCTCCTATAAATTGTGA
The DNA here is from genome assembly GCA_024036415.1 of Prochilodus magdalenae. NCBI lineage: Eukaryota > Metazoa > Chordata > Actinopteri > Characiformes > Prochilodontidae > Prochilodus > Prochilodus magdalenae. The sequence continues at coordinate 1,371,925 of JAMWET010000180.1, forward strand.
TTTTGCATTATGCTGTTTACTGTCAAGAAAAGACATCTAGCATGTTTAATGAAAGCCTCATGTTTCCAGATAAATAAAGCAAATGGCATTTTTACTAATTAAGATCATCTCACACTTTGTATTCTTTACAGGTACAAGGACATTATTCTCCCGAGTATTCCTGAACCATCACTGTTATTCAAAGATATGCTGAACAGTAATAACGATGGAGGACAGTCAAAGGTAAGGTGTGACTCTCTTGAAATGGTGCAGACAACTGTTTCATTGTACATTACGTCATTATGGCAAGATGTACTACTCACCTTAGTGTAAGAGTGGATTACTTCTAAAAAAAACAAACAAACAAAGTAATTTAAAGATAAGGCTTCACTACTTAGCACCCACAAGGAAAGATCTTTATATTACCACACTGAGCATCAAGCACTAGGACTTCAAAGGAGACTTTAACTAACGCTGCTGTTGTCTCTGTTGGAACACAGAGTCTCTATGTGCCCATCACAGAGGTTGTGGAGGGAGACATCAGGTTGGAGCCAAAGTCTACATCCTTACACCCCAAGCCATGACACCTGTTTGTAAACCACACACTGTTGGACTCAGCTGTGCCCAGTAATGGGTAAAGAGTGACATAGTCTTGTCAATATTTTCTGCAGGTAACCCAGGTTATGGCCAGTGTATAAGACTGTGATCACTTCTCTAGGGTATTTTGTCCTGTGCACTGCTACTAGTGATACCCTTGCTTCTTTCCTGGCAGACAGCCATGCATTCAGAAGTATATTAGAGGAAAGTGATGAAGTCTTAGGACAGATATTCATTGCGCATCTGTACATGTATGAAAACAGATGCTGATGTGCCTGCTATGCCGTAGGTCAGCTGAATGCTCTGAGCTATCTGTGAAGACCTGCGCTGGTTGTGTGTGTCGTGAGTGCGCTCACAGAAGCAGAAGTTGTAGCCCCCGGTCCTTATGCCCCCAGGACAATATGTACATATTTGCGCATTCCCTCGTCCAGCAGGTCTTAACAAATAAATGAACTTCTTGTGGTCCTTGGGTTGAGCATGTAGAGGAGGAATCGCCCAAAAACGTGCAGAGCATGGGGTCCCCTGCAGTCACTATGTTTTGATATATGAGGCCTTTTGTATGTTTTTTATCACCTTTACTTTTATTCCCCTTCCCTGTTGGGGTGCAATGTCAATGGAAACTTTTTTTTTCAGTCTTATTTTATTCTTTTTTAAGTGACAGGACACTAAAAGTGGGCATTTTCTAACATTTCTGTACAAAATCTATATCTAACTGATAACTGCAGTAAAATGTTCAAGTGTACAAAATGTGAAAGGGAACACATGTAAATATTGTATTACAGTACGAAAAGGTTTTCTACATAACTTGTTCTGTGAATAAATTAACCATAGTGGTGAGCAAGGTGGTGTGTGTGCATTCTCTTTCTTCACGCTTTAGTGACTGTACCTGATCAATCACCATGGTTTCAAGCAAAGAGAGTTTTCTAAAATGACATCAGCAATTTTTAAGTTCTAACAGAGCACCTGTTTTAAAAGACAGTATGTCAAAAACATATACATATCCTACACAAGGAATAAACGCTCAGTTGCCAGCAATTCAGCAAGCTTGCAGTATCCTGTATTGCTAAACCTGCGTGGTATGCATGCATGGTCTTTGCACTAGTCAAAAGCAAGCAGTCCCTTAGAGCCCCCATGAGCCAAGGGCCCCCTGAAAATGTAAAATTAGATGGACCGTACGTTAATGTTACAAAACCGATTCAAAAATACATTTGCGTTGAGAAACGGTTGTTTGATTTTTTATTTATTGTATTATTTAACTGAATTTATTAAGTCAAATCATCTTTGCATGTTGGCATATACAGGCAAGCAAACTTATCGGCCAATATTGCAAGATCATTTTCCTTAACATGGAATTACTAATGAAAAAAAACAACTTTGTTGCAAAAAATTAAAAAGGACAGATTAATATAAGATGTAAACACTGTTTAGAAAATCTACACTGTCCAAAGAAAAACAGGTATCTCCAAAATGGCAACTTTACAAAAGGGACCAAAAACCTCATTTAATTTGAATGGGAGTCAATGGAACCAGACGTCTTTCCAAGCAGGTTTGGGCCATTTCTGTTGGTCCATTCTTCATGAAATTTCCAAACAGCAGCTCGTGGCATAAAATTAAAAATCAACAAAAATGGAGATACAATGTTTTTCTTTGGACAGCGACGAAATATATCATCCCCAAAAAACAAAGCAGTTCATACATACAGTTCATACGGTCCACATATGGAAACTAAGCCGCAAAAACAGCCCGTTTTAAATTCACTGTTTTTTTTACGACGTTATAAAAAAACATTTACATTAACATACATCTGCCCATTTAGCTTATAGCAGTTAACCCCTACTCAGTCACACTGACGCAGTAAAGTATGTTTTAACTGGGTCTGTGTTTTGAATGAAACGCAATACAAGGCAGCCAATTAGAGCAGAGCTCATTTACATATATCGGCCTTAACGGGGCAGCCAAAAAATGTGATTGTCGTTTAATTGAATGGGATAAAGAGAGTTAGTGAAGTGGTCATGTGAACATAATGTTGTTGGTACATAAACCCACAAAATTGTTGTGCACACAAATAAAATGTTTATGTTTTAGACCTCACAAATGAGACATACTGACAAATGAGATATACTGGAGGTAAATTCAAGATTATATCACTTGCCAGGATATCATTATTTTGTAGTGTAGACAATTGCACCAGTACCCCTTGTGGTAGGCCTGTAAAATGCAAGTCTGTAGAGCCCTGCACTGCCATCTGTAGTTGGTTACTCCGTAATACAACATAACACATCAAACATAGCCTTTTCTCCTTATATAGAGGTCAGTTCATTCGCTGATAAAACACGTCACTGTGGTCGATAATGAATAGGGTAGGCCTTGTGTGCTGGCTACAGCTAACACTAAGTAAGAAGAAAAGAAGAAGTAAGAAACTAAATTGAGCTCTGTGGTTTGCCCTTGTAAATAAAGGCCCATATAAGGGCAAGCTGAAGAATTTACAAGCTATTGGGAAAGAAAATTCAATGCAGGTGTTATTATACCCAATCCACATAATACATCATGAGGAGACCTTGAGGAGATTATGCTTTAATAACACTCAAGGCAGGCAGGTAGGTACAAGTCAGCGCAAGCATTCAATCATTTAATATCATTTGTAATCGCATAGTTATTTAATTGCATAGCATTTACCCAGGACATCTGACATCAGTTATATTAAACATGGCTACAGTGCAACATACAGTGCCATACCCAAACAGTTTTGCTTCTCCCACCAAAACTAAAAGAACCCTGCTTCTCTACAGCAAGAGAGGATAAGCTATAGCTGACTAAAGCTAGTTTAAAGCTAGATATATACACTAGCATACAATGTCCTTGCATCCCATGATCAGATTCAGAGTGCTGTTTAGGATCTCCTCCGTGGAGCTAATCAGAGTCTAATTATCTAAATGACTAGTCCAAGACATTGTGTAATGCGTTTTTCAGAAGAATGCACTTTTCTGTGTAGCTTCCTTCCCTTCTTTCAATTTCAACTGCCTTGAGTCTGGGAATTAAAGCTAATGCTTCTCCCAGCATGAGCCACGGTGACCGCAGAGGAAGTGGAGACCCAGCCCATAATGCCCAGCACTGAGACGTGGTGTATCTATAGTGAGAAAAGTAAAGCCTAGGTTGTTTATGTCTTATTGCCTTTCAGTAACAAAATAAATGAAAGTTGGTTCAACCGTTCAGCTTCTATGGGCAGAATCAGCAAAATCAGCTCAAGATAAGCTTACCAAATATATCATTCTACTAAACAAGTAGTTCTCAAAGCCTTCAGTTTCATAAGTCTTTCAGTTGTAGGCTATAGGTTATGTACAAGTGCTCGAGGACAGCAAAATGGAGGAACAACACAATTAAACAATGCATTTAATTAACAAGGTCTAGAAGTAGGACGGTGGTAAAATGTCCTCCCTTGTCTAGTTTGAAAAAGGTTTTGCCTAGTTTGACTAGTTACAGTTTTGCAGGCTTACCTGCATCAACTCTTACAGTCTAAGACAAGGGTTGGGCACGCATATGGTTTTTCCAAAACACCCATTTTTCTTAACGCTGCTTTAAAGAGAACAATTAGGTTTTCAAATAATAACAAAAATAAACAATACCAATTGTAACAAAATTACTATATATCCTAAGATTCTGTAAATCCAGCCCTGAGTCTGGAGTCAAGCTCAATGTCAGCTAAATAACTGCAAGCTGATGTCAAGTTTATAATGAGTGGCTTCCCACTTCATGGCAGGGTCCATTTTGTGGTCAAAGAAATTGATGGTTTCCATTCAGAGGGAAGCTGTTATCAATCCAATTAGGTTAAAGTCTCTTTTGCCCAAGCCATGCTCTCAACACTGAGTACCAAGAGGAGGCGGTTATTGACACTGAAGTTCATCCAGAGGTTAAACACTGTCTAACAGGATTCAACTAAGTGTGTAAGTTGGCATCAGAAGTCCAGAGCTTTTCATCTCTTTCAATGTAACCTGTAATTATTCTGTGTGTGCCAAAAACCAGGAGCAGGAAGATTTTATTTACATTTTAAATTGCTTTGGATGTAACAGGCTCAGTAAAGTAAAGTAACAGCAAAGATGCTATGAAGATGTCAGCTCTGAACCATCTTACGATAGGAAATTCATGTCTCCTAACTGGGAGCGCCTTTAGAGCTGAAACCAGTTCAAGTCAAGTCAACATTAATTTTACTGTATATAGAACTTTTTACAACAGATATCATAAAGCAGCTTTACAAAGAATCTGGTATCCAAGCCTCCAGTGAGCAAGCCAAGGACGACAGAGGCAATCTCCCTCAGTTCAAAAGGAAGAAACTTCAAGAGGAACCAAGACTCAAAAGGGGAATCCATCGTCCTCGGGTCAACGCCAGATACAAGACAGCACAAGAAAGGAGCGTTCAGCGTTTTGTCAGGTAGAGGAATAAATGTCTGATTAGTCTGTAGTAAAGTAGCTGTGTGATTGGATGTGTCAGCAGGATGCAGGTCAAGCTTCCACAGTGCAGGACAGCCAGGAGCTCCAGGTGGTTAAAGACAAGTAGTGGCACCCAGTCAAGGCAGATGTAGCAACATCAGGATGGGAAGCAGTCCAGCTCAGACAAAGAGAACAGACAGACTGTTAGCTCTGACAGAATATCTGAACACACTATATGGGTTTAACAGAGGTCAGCAGTGACTCCGGCAGGCCTGGCTATCACAGCATAACTAGAAGGGAGACCCAGAAGGTAACAAAGACATGAGGGCTCCCTGAGAAGTCAGCACCCCTCTGCACCACCGTCAACAAACCTGAGTGAACATGAAGAGCAGTGGGACGGCAGCACCAACATTCCCAGTTTACCAAACACTCTCTGTCAGTGCACCCCTTGATCTGCACCTGTTACCTAGCAGAAAAAAGACAAATTACCAAAAACTCGACTAAACAGGTAGGTTTTAAGCCTGGACCTAAAGACTGAGGCTGGAGTTCCAAACACTGACTGATAGGTTATTTCAAAGGGGGGCCTTGTATGAAAAGGCTCTGCCCCCTGATGTAACTTTGTTCAGTAAGGTACAGAGGAGGGAGGCTGTTGAGAGCTTTATACATCAGGAGAAGAATTTTATACTCAATGCGGAATTTAACTGGTAACCAGTGTAAGTTGGATAGGACTGGGCTGACATGATCAAACTTTCTAGTTCTTGTAAGGACTCTGGCTGCAGCGTTTTGGACTAACTGAAGTTTGTTACAGCGTTTGTCGGAACAACCAGAAAGAAGGGCGTTACAGTAATCCAGCCTTGAAGTAATAAAGCCGTGAACTAGCTTTTCTGTGTCCCGTAGGGACAGTGCATTTCTTAGTTTCAAAATAGTACATAGATGCAGGAAAGCTATTTTAGTAATATTAGTAATATGCTAATCGAAGGCCAGATCAGAATCGATCATGACACCAACACTTTTTACAGAGCTACCTGGTGTGATAAAAAAGCCATTAAGTTTAACTTTACTTTTGGGATGAATGTATGATTGGCTGTTTATGTTTACAAACTGATAGAGGTCGCTCAAGTAAGATCTGAACCTCCTAAGTAAGATCCTATTACTCCTACAAGGTTTTCCAGCCTATTTAGTACTATGAAGTGGACTATTGTGTCACATGTTGCACTAAGATCCAGTAGGACCAGTAAGGATGAGTTACCTCTAAAAATCATTTACAGTTTTCACCAGTGCAGTCTTGGTGCTATGATGAGGTCTAAACCCAGACTGAATTTTTCATGTATGTTGTTCCTGTGCAGATAGGAGCTTAACCACTGTGCTACAGCTTTCTCTAAAATCTTTGATATATATTTGAAATATTTTAAATAGGTCTGTAGTTTGCTAGCTCATAAGGATCAAGATTAGGTTTCTTAATTAAAGGTTTAATTACTGCTAATTTAAGAAATAACACAAAAAAAAAAAAACTATGTTCTTAAACTGGTTCTATTCAGGTTTCATAGAACCCTGGTCCTATCCAGGGACCAGTCTGGGTTTACATCAGCTTTTACTGAAACCAAGGAACATCAAAGGATAGGTCATCAATGTCAACAGATGGTGCTGCACGCTAGTACACAGTACAAACAAGATGGCGGAGTGTGTAGCTTAGCTGAGAGTGTTTGTGCTGTTAGTACAGATGCCTGTTTATATTCAGAGAGCAGGCACAGATCAGCCACAGGTCATAATACGCCACAAAATAGTTTCTGGGTGCCGCCATTGTTGCCTTCTTTTCTAAACAACTGACATGCCCACAGATGCCGTCATGGTTCATGCTGAAGAACAAACTATTCTTTGGTTCCAACGGGGAACGAACTATTCGGGTTTCAGACTTGTTTGTTTCTGATGGAAATGTGCTGAACAGAACCCGTGTTGCCTATCAATACAGAGAAATTAGTGTTAACTTCAGGCTATTTGTGTGTTGTAAGTTTGAGCACTGAGAAAACGAAGTGGAACTGACACTGTGGCTCACACAGTTCCTCCATGACTGTTAAAAAACAGAGGGCATCTTTGAGGTTAACCAGACTCGTGTTTCTTAAAGTTACAAGGTGTCCATTCTTACAATGACAATTCTACAAAAATCATACACTGTTTAACCACAGCCATACCAAAAGTAAGACACGGAGCCTTAACCATGACCTGAAATATATCCACAGTCACTAGTGGGAGTGCATATTAAATACTATAGTAGCTACTACTGAAGAGGTGGAAGGAGGAATAGAGAAAAAGAACAAGCTCATTGGAAATACCAAGATACTGCGGTGACGTACCACCCTGTCGTTTATTTTACCTTCCTGTCCAAACGGTCATTAAAAGCAACCTATTACATGGCTATAGAAGGAAATAAAAACAGGTCAAACACAGTGCTGGGGAAAGGCTTGTTATCTAATCAGTAAGCAGTTATATGCTCCGAAAAACAATGCTAAGAGAACAAATCCAAATTCACAAAACATCATATGTGGTTTATGGTTTGTTAATATGTCCTTTAACCATTTCCTCCTTGTGCTTTTGTAATTACCATCCAACTTCTGGTTTGGCTGACGTACTTTATTATGTTGAACCAAGTGTGATGGTGGCAGTAATGAAAACTACAACAAAAGGACCTTTTAACTAGCTCACACTTATTAACTACCTTATGGTAAGAATGAACAAGACTCTTTTCTATTCATGTTCAATTCAATAATGCATGAACAAGCACATGTATGTTTACTGTCAAGATTCTTGTCATGTAAGAATGTGTTTAGATGCAAACTGCTGCAACACTAAGCATAAAATGAAATCTATCATTATTAAAATCACCAATGTTCTACTTTCGTGAACCCTCTTGTCACGTTAACTCTTTCAACCATTCATGACTGTAACATGACTGGGTACAAAGAGAGCATCCCAGAGAGGCTGAGTCTTTTAGACATAAGGATGTTCACCAAGTTCATGCTAAGTTAAACTCCACAACCAGGCAAAGAAGAAACCAGATGTAAACAGGTCCAGAACACTGACACCCTTTAGCCTCTTCTGGGTCCAAGCTCATTTAAGATGGACTGAGGCAAGGTGGAAAAATGGTCCAACAGATCAGGGTTTTTGTTTTTCATTCATGGACACGAGAGATCCTCCAAGGTAAAGAGAAGAGGGATCACCTGGCTTGTTAACAGCACATGGGTCGAAAGGTGATCCTGATGCCTTGGTAAAGACAGATGTGGGAAACATGTCCCTTTTACAGAATGCTCATTATTGAACAGGGCAGCATGGGAAAAGCTGCCCCTCAGCACTACTGGGACAGCTGGCAGGTCACTTCTAACCACACAACTCTCTCTGAGGGTGCGCACCAATATTGCACCACTAAACCACGAACCAGCCTCACAGCCCAGCATGAAAGCACATGGACCACATGTGCTCCCTGTAACATCCACAGCACTGAACTTTTCTCACGTTAAAGTTTCTCTTGCTGCGAACCTGACCCCCTCCCTGCGGTGTTCTACATGTGGCAATGCTTATTATGTAACAGCCAGTAGAAGGTCGTGGTAACCGCACAAAGTCTTTACCAGACACAAGCTGCTTTCTCACTCTGAGCACACAAGGGGGCGCCACAGGGCCACTGGAGACGAGTGAGCACAGATAGAAACAGTAGCCTGTCTGTGTTTATAAGTTTCATATGGAAGACACTAGCAATGTGTTAGTACTGAGAAGCTACCTGATACAAGTAAACATTCATACTCAGTAACCAATATTTCTCCACTGAACCCAGTATTTCTCCAGAACCCAGAAGAGCAGAATGAGGAACTAAACTCTGTGGTAATCGGTGATTAGCGTCAGTTTGGTATCTTTTGAGTCATTGAGCCAAAAAGTGCAAGCTCGGGTTACTGGATTAAATCCCATACTAGCACCATAATAATCCTGTATATAGCTCAGAAGCAGTTGATAAAAGCACATGCTTATGAATGAGTACAATGAGCACTAAACATTAGAGATGCATTTAGTATTCAGTTAGAAAGTTTCACTACAGTTAAATTCATATCAAGGCATGATTAGGAAAATTATGTGCGGTTTAATCTGTAAGTCTTAAACATGTATTGCAGCCTATTCTGTCTCATTACAGTAGATGTCCTTTTACATTGGACTCCACCAAATCCACCAAGAGTTATTATATTTGACACAAAAGTTATTCAGGGCAGATAAACATGTTGGTTGCAGTTGACGTTTCTTCATAAATCTGTACTAAATATGTGTCATGGCAACCTGCCAAAAACTCACCAAAACATACCAAAACTGCCATAGAAATGACTTTCTATGCACTAAAAATGGCTAAAGTGCATATAATAGATATAATGATCTATTTGCATAAGGAAGGTGAGTGTCAAAAGAAAAACAAAAAAAGAGTGAAGTTAAAATAATTATTAGTAAAAGTTATGGAGAAAATTGCACTCATAAACAACCGGGCAACTGGTGAAAAAATGTCTGCCTTCTGCAGGGTTGTAATATCACAGCCAGCCACTAGAGGGAGGCATATGGTTTACAAGCAGTAATCAAAGGTTATTTGTAACAACTGTCTCTTCTCTGCGTCTACTGTACTTTAGGCAAGGCTACACCCAGACTCATGCTCAGTCCTGGTGTGTCAGAGTTCCAGCATCAAACTGACATGTAAATTCAACTGAGGCTTCTTTAGTTTACTCTCAGGTCTCTCTCAGCTTTGCATGTCCTGTGCTCATCCTCTGTCCTCTTTCTTTCTGCCTGAAAGAGGATTCAAGCACTTCTGGTTTTCAAAGTCAGCCTGGGACCCCTTGGCTTTTTTGTTTTTCCTGTTTCAGCATCGGGGCTGGGAAAACATGGATTTAGAATGAAACTATTTGTGTTTGTACTCAGTACTCAAGGTGGTCAGTACTTTCCCCCCGACACCCTTTCTATGTTGTTTGTAGCCAAGGCCAGGAGCAGTACTTAATTTATAACCCAGGACCAAAAGCAGGAAATGACATCTTAATTTACAATCATAAGACTTCAGGATGGAGGAACATCTTGGGATGTCATATTTCTTAATGAAATGCAGGCATTCCGGTAGAAGACATGGCTTTAAAACCATGTTTAAGGTATGGATTTGTGGAGTAAACATTAAGACAATGGTAACAATGCCTAGTTTGGAAATGTATAGAAAAGTGGGAGGGGCATGGCATCACCTCCTGAACACTGTATAAGTATGGAAGCTCTGTACCACATGGTTGCGACTGACGTCTGTCCGCCTCGGAGTACACTTTTCAGCCTAGGTTTTGTTTAGGAGTCTGGCTTAGTCAATTGGAGTCACTAAAACACAACAGCAGTTCGACTCCACCATTAGGGTTAGTTTCATTTCTAAAACTTTTCATTTCTAACAGCTTAAATATAATAATTAGCTATCTTCTATCAGCTCTGTCCTTGAGTCATCCCTGTTCTTTGTCCTCAATTTCCTTTAATTATTAACATAACCCCACAATTCAGTCTGCTCTTTGTGCTTATTTGGTGGCTTATTAAAGTTACACCTGCCTTGCATTCAAGGAGGCCTCAGTTTAGTCCTCACTCAGATTGTCCACATTATGTTGGTATAGAGATGGTAGAAGTGCACACATCCCTAACCCAAGTGAAAGTATTAGTAATCTGGTAACACAAAATGCTCAAGTTAACATTGACTTACACTGTTTTCACTCAGGTAGTATATAGTAGTAGTGTGCATGCTCTTAAATGTACTTAAAGGAAAAAATAGAAGTATGTCTGATTCATATCCCTGACATCGAGCATACATGGTTTATAGAACTGCGGACATCATCCACAAAAATACACTCATCTAGAGCACCAAACATGTTACATGTTAGATTTCCTGACTTGAATGCCACTTGTTCAAGACCTGCCACTTATATGCCTCAGCATGTGTTTGTTGACTTTGCCACAGTCAGAGACCATTCCTTTAAATAAGGAAGGGATTCTTTGCCTCTAATGTGTCTACGAGTCAGGGTGAACTCCAGGTTAATGAGTGAAGGAGTGTACATGCTCTTCCACGTTTTTCATCATAAATGACATTTTATTCCAGTGTCTGGAAAGATCAGGACAGGGTCTGGGTTTAACCACAGCCAAGTCTGCTCACCAGCCGGCATGAGCACAGACTCGGTTCACAAAAACGTTTTTCTTTACATCCTGTACCAGAGCAAGGCTAGAAAAGCTGAATAAGAAGCTGGTGAAACTTCTTTAAAAGAGGAACAAGATAACATCCAACTCAACTTTCCAAATTAAAGAAGTTTGAAATGGTCCCTTTTCTAAGAATTCTGAGTTCTATGCAAATTATCACATTGAATTTCCCTCAAATGCTCTCAGTAGTCTATGTAAAATAAACCGAGTATATAATTAATGAAAGGTTTATTCATTAGCACTGTACAAGAAACTGATTTGTGCATAGATCTCAACATAGCATAAAAGCAAATGAAATAAAAAAGTTCATAGAGTAGAAATGCATTATGAAATTTAAACACCAGTATCAAGTATTCAGTATCAAGAAGCTAAATACAACACACAAAAGATTTAAAATAAGTACATTCTTTAGCCAGGCACTGTAATTTGTTAACAGTAGGCTATAATGGCAAAAAGAAAATACAGTAAAATACATTCTGCATGTGTTTAAATTAAACTTTTTATGAAAATGTGTTTTAGCTAAATTTAAAATACATACACTTTTATTATTTTTAATTCTATGAATGGTTTTAGTTGCATGATGTTCCATATACAATTACACATCTGTGTATGTATTTAAAGTTGAGAAATTCCATTTAGTGCTAGCATTAAGTGACTCACTTCAGTGTAGGCGCTATCATTTTTGGCCAACAAAGTATCAGCTAGATGTAAATGGGAAAACATGGGCTTGTGCCAAATCAAACTGGCAACCTTTAGCACCTGGAAATCCTAATTAAAAAGCGTTTGCAGATAAGCTCACATGCAAAGTCACACTGCAGTTCTGGTGCCCCGCCAGATCTGACTAGCCCATCCAGCATATTATCAATAGATAAGCTTTACAGGCTGATGACATGCAGAGAGATAAATGCTGACGCCGTAAAATAAAATCTACTGCTACATTCGTGTTTGGAAGAGGCTTTCGTATCAGTTCAACTCATTTAGCAAGCCAACATTCTAAATGGTGTGTTTTGGCTCAAGCTGTGACTTAATATTTGGTTGCACACCCTTTGAAAAAAATAACTCCGATCAATCGCTTCCTATAACCATCAACAAGCTTCTTACACCTCTCAATTGGAATTTTGCTAACTGCTCCTGGTCTCTCATATTTAAAGGGTGCCATCTCCAATAGCAATTTTAAGATCTTTTCCCCAGGTGTTCAATGGGATTTAGATCCAGACTCATTGCTGGCCACTTTAGAAATCTCCAGCAGTTTGTTTCCTTCCATTTCTGGATGCTTTTTGAAGTATGTTTGGGATCATTCTCCTGCTGACCTAGACCTAGGCCTCAAACACAGCTTTCTGACACTGGGCACTACATTGCGACCCAAAATCCTTTGGTAATCTTCAGATTCAATGATGTCTTGCACACAGTGAAGGCACCCAGGCAAAACAACCCGATCTCTCCACAAGACACTTTCCCAGAAGAATTTTGGCAAACTGCAGTCTAGCTATTTTATGTCTCTGTGTCAGCAGTGGGGTCCTCCTGGGTCTCCTGCCATAGCGTTTCATTTCATTCACATCTCGACGGATAGTTTACGCTGACACTGATGCACCCTGAGCCAGCAGGACAGCTTAAATTTCATTGGAACTTCATTCCTCATTATGTTGCGCACCGTGGACAAAGAAACATCAAGATCTCTAACCTTGTTGATATTTTTCCACAATTTTGGTTCTTAAGTCCTCAGACAGATCCCTTCTCTTCCTTCTGCTCTCCATGCTTAGTGTGGCACACACAATGCAAAGATTGAGTCAAAGTCTCTCCTTTATATTTGGTTTCAGGCGTGATTTTTATATTGCCCACGCCTGCTACTTGCCACATGTTTGAACAAGTATCACATGCTTAAAATAAAGTTATTTACCCACAATTTTTAAAAAGGTGCCAATAATTATGTCCGTCCCATTTTTCTGGAGTTTATATATCAAATTAGGCTTTATCTGTGTTGTTCCAATGCACACAAATAAACATGTGTATAACAAAATATGTGTAATTGCAATCATTTTATGGGAGAAAATTTTTTTAAGGGTGCCAACACTTTCAGCCATGACTGTATATACAAAAAATAAGCCAATAAAATAAAGTTGGGGGTTGATACTTGCTTGAATTGTTTCACAGCACCAAGCACTGCCGATGCTAGGAGCCATTATACTGTGTAAAGCAACGTCACTGTGACTTTAGCAAGTACTTCCGATATTTTAGGTCTGTGGTATCTGGGTGTTTATAAAACATATTTAGCTACAGTGTCACAGTTCACCATCACCTTTCTGCTGTCTTTCATGTTATGCTACCTTCCTGAGAGAGCAAGAGGAAGATCACTGGACTAAGCCTAAATCAAGCATCATATATGTTCCTAACATGGAGCAGTCCTAAATGCAGTGTGCCTTTTCACATGATAAATTCAATTAAAGAACCGTACATCCAGTGAAAGAACTATTGCATTGGATTGTGCAAGAACTATTGCAGTGCACTGACTTTTGAGTTTTTGCCAGAACATTTGTGTAATACAGGAAGCCTTCAAGTTACTGTAAAATAATACACTGCCTTTAAAATCTAAATGGCTAGTAAAAGTACCGTTTAAAGAAAATACAGTAGGTATGATAACAACAGCAATAAAAACTGCTGTAAGCATTTTTAAATTATATGTTGCAAAACCAGTTCCTGTGATAGACAAAGAGACAGAGGAAGTAAATAGAGGGAAGTGGAGAGAAAAAATGAAATTGGCTTTCAGCTTTAAGACTGTTTAATCAAAAACACATTGAAATTAATGTGAAGGATTCAGCGTCTTATATGAAATGACTTCCAGCTAAAAATGCCTCACGTAATTTTTAATTTGCATCAGCTGACATCTCCTTGCATCATTCCATGTTACAGGTGTCATTTATGTTGTGGGTCGGTTGGGAATATGCCCAATTTTTTCCTCAACACTTCATTAATAAAAAAAATGAACTGAAAAATAAAAAAGTCTAGATATAGCCCAGGACCATGGAGGGGGAAAGTATCTTTCTCAGTTGGAAAAGGGGAATTCTACTGAAGTAGAACAGAGTGGTTTGACGTGAAATTATTAATTGTCTTGTCTTTTTTGGTGTTGTTGATATGTAGCAGTCAAGTGATTCACAATCCAATCCAATCCAAAACCACACCTGAAGCCTTGAACTTTCAGCTGCCTATCCCTTAAGCAGTCCTACAACATCCTTACTTGCTGTCTCAGTCTTCCATGTGTAACAAAATGGTCCACTGACACCTAAGATGCATATAGACATCATATTAGACTAGGAAATATCTGCTGAATATCCTAAGACTAACTTTAACACTGACACCGCTCCATAATTAGGACCTCACCTGAAGCCTTAAAGATGTACCTGTTTCCTTATTAGTCTGCTCTACTCCTCTACTCATCTGCTGTTTTTCCTGCAGTGCCTACAAACTACTTCATTAATAGTCACATTTCACTGGATTTCAAATTAAATTTGACTCATAATTTGATATATCCACACGTTTTATGTTTCCCCCTATCTGCAACCTGACTGTTAACCTATGAATGACAGGTTAGCTTGCTAGTTAACGCTAGCTAGCAAGATTAACTACCTTCAGTTGACATTATTCATCACAATGAAAAGGCTGGTTATGTTAGGTATCAGGTTTTCATTTGAATTCAGTATAGTCACAGACTGTTACTTAACATTCTTTGTGGTGGAAAAGCTCCTTATGTCCTCTCACTTTTTTGCCTCCATGATATCTAAGTGTGTGCTGGCGGTGCAGGTAATAAAGGAAAGGGAGTAAGACTGCAAATTTACCCATGCGTGAAGGATGTGGACCGACAGGCTAATAATAAAACGTTAACACTCTGATCAGCTCTCGCCTCCGTGTCTGGAAAGTACGGTATTTGCATACATTTGCACATCATAATGTGAGCCTTTAGATAGCCCACTCCCTTTCAGTCAATCAAATGTTAACATGCTTAAAGTGCTCCTGAAGACACAGCCTTTGGGGAGCACATCGGAATTATCTTATAAGACTTATAGGACTATGAACAAGTTCGTTCATATATTAGCAGGGTCAGTTTTCTCCTCTCCTCAATTCCTTTAGGGACAACTCTCCACCATTAATAGATGAAGGATCAGATTGTGGCTCAAACTAATACAGCAGAACCGACACCATTTTGGCACCATTTTGGGAAAACAGCTACCACGGTGTGGGGCGGAACCTGAAGAAGGACATGTATGTCAATATAGTATATACAATGTGTACAATAATGTTGATTCTATATGTCACCAAAACAATAACACATGGATTTCTGAAGGTGCTGGCACCAAGGTATCTGGCACAACGATGCTAGCAGTAGATCCTTGTTATCTGCTTCATCTGTGAAAGTCACTACATGTTACATATTGCCAAACACCATGGGCACACAGCCGCATGACGCAGGACTACATACATGCAGACCATTACAGTGACTGCCTTTAACACCACGTCAGCCCTGCCAAAGACTGCATTGGTGTCATGGTGCCAGACTGTCATGAAGAGACTGGCAGCGGGTAACGCTTTAGTCCTAGTGGAGACCAACAAATCTGTGTGTGGAGGCACTGTGGTCAGCGCCAAGATGAGCAATTTGTTGTCACACGTCACATGTCCTCAAGGCCTGGTGTCACTCCTCCTCCAGCCGTTTTGCAAAATCTGCAGAAACTGTGTGAGAAATTTCAAGCTGCATAGGATGGATTATTGTAGGACACCATTAGGAACTTCTATACTTCTGTGCAAAGACATCTGGCATGTTGCGTTAGCAAATATGGCGGCCCAATACCATACTGAAAGATACTACTGTATGTGTAGCTCAATAAATGTTGTCCATATCCGTCTAAATGTAACATCATTTATTATTCCTGGTAACATTTATCTTCCTGCCACATAGTATTGCATTCTGACACTTCCTTCTGGATGCAACTATTCTTTGATGATGAGTGTGTGCGTGCCCCCCCCCCCCTACCCCCCCCAAAAAAAAAAAGTTGAGGCCTCTCCGCTTTAGCTGAATAGTTAACTTGGGTAGTTCACTAGCGATCTCCAAAGGTGTGTGCCTGATCAATTGGCTAGATAGACCCACCTAGCCAGTATGCTTGATCAGGGCCTACTGGAGTAGCCAGTATCAACTCTCTCTCAAAGATGGCTATAAGATATGGCCAATGATCATACTAAAATGCAATTGTGGATGTCAACCTTTTCACCACCAATGATTGGGCAGGGACTGTCACTCTATAGCATTACACACTGATAGATGCTCCAGTGAACTTGATTCTGATTCTGTTGCTTATTTAAAGTGGATCTCTCCGTATAGTGCGCTATGTAGCTTTTTGTGTTTCTAAAAGGTTTTCAAAGAACATGCCAGAAGGAGAAACTGTCTCCCACTGAGACCACTTTTCTCAGCTGCCTGAAGCCCTCTTCTCTGTACCATGGCGGTCACATTTCCCGCCAAAGGACAAGCATGGCACACAATGCACAACAACCTCTGGAGGCTTGGAAGTGTCTGTATGCTCTGGAAAAAGTAAAAGAAAGGAGGAAGTTGGCAGCTGAAATTTATTTTAACTGCTCCTAATATTTTACTGAGAGCCCAGCACTTAATGAAGGACTGCTTCATAAACCATGTACAGTTTGATTCTGGAGTT
The DNA here is from genome assembly GCA_024036415.1 of Prochilodus magdalenae. Lineage (NCBI taxonomy): Eukaryota > Metazoa > Chordata > Actinopteri > Characiformes > Prochilodontidae > Prochilodus > Prochilodus magdalenae. The sequence continues at coordinate 1,388,844 of JAMWET010000180.1, forward strand.
TCACAGCCCTTACTCCTGAAAGTCAGGGCAATTCTACCAACAAAGCAATATGACTAAATATAGTAGCAATAATAAAATAAAAAAACATCTGCTTCAGTCTGCTTTTTTTTTTGTAAAATTAGTGTTGGGGAGGATGATGGGCACGCACTCTGAGAGAGAGAGCCAGAGAGAAAATGCGTGTGTACGTGAGAGTCAGCGTGAACGCGCGCTGAGAAGCTGCTGTCACTGAGAAGCAGTGTTCTGTCCTTTACTCCGTGGGCTCGAATATTTGTAGCAGAGACCTATAATCCCAAGGCAACTTCCTACTCTCCCGCTTCTTATTTGAATTTTTCCGTTCCACCTAAAATGATCTAAGGGTTCTTATTATTATAAAGCCTGGGATGCCAGAATGGTAACCCAACACCATTTAAGGTGGAACTGGACAGTCTGAACAAAAAACTACTGAATAAGATGCAGACCATAGCTGCAGTTCACAAACAGCTGGAACCCAGACACCAAAATGTGGATATGCCGTTGCCATTTTGTGTCTAGAATGCTGGATTGTGGGCTGAAAGGATGCAGTAAGTTATGTACTGTATTGACTGCTCATCTGTTAAATACTTAGCATCTTTCTTTTTCGTTTACATGCTGTGTAAAGAATGTATTAAAAGCACTGGCTGGTTAAACAGTGTGAGCTAGAGAAACACAGTTTTCTGAGGACTCCACAGAGCAGGTTTAGACAGTTAGCCTGACAATCTCATTTAAAATGCAAAAGTTAAGAAAAAACTCAGCGGATCCAACGGTCACTTGAAAGGGAGGAATCCTTTGGTTATGTTTAAGCTGCGTGGGCCACAGTGGTGCCATAGGAAGCATGATAAGCAGTCGTAGTTTTTTGATAACGCTGTTCTGGCAAAGCAACCCAGAGTGAGAGCTGAGGGTTAGTAAAATGAACCCAAGCCCTTTATTGCTTACTGAAATGTTTTCCAGCTCACAAAAGGGGATTGCTCATAGAATTATCAAAGATGTAGATATCTAAAGACACAAGGTGCTAGACATCACATGGTGCCTTGAGAAACATGACTATGGTTAACCCCAACGATGTTCTTTGTGTTTTTAACAGTCATGTCGGATGCGGCCTAGCCACAGTCTCTAACGTAAAACTTACCATTTCCAGTTCGTTTTCACACGATGGTCAAAAGTTGTGAAAGAACGAATGATAGGATCAGTGGGATTCAGTCTGCAGAACTGAAGAACCACAACTCAAGTCTTCACAGGTCTGACAGGTCTGACTCTGGACGGTATCTTTGGCACACATGGCTTTGTGAATTAGAGCAAATATAGAAATGAAAACATGAATATAAGCCTATAGAATTTGTACTATTCTGTCCTCTGCATCATGTCCATATTAGGAACCCACAGTCTGAGCTGAATGCTATGTTTGAAAACTGCCACTATCACGTCCTCTGATGAAACAAAGGCCATGTATTTTATCCGGTGTACATTTTGTTTTGGGTGCTCTACATTGTTAGGATGTTTACATACACGTTGCCTGTAAACTAAGGCGACAATAAATCTGCCATCTTTCAACACTATCATACACCAACTTCTCCAACTAGCAATCCAAAGCAGCTTTAAGCTGCCAAAAGCTCAGGGCATGTATATCAGCAGTTTATCAAAAAATCCAATATTTTTTGTTGTAGAGGTATGCAGCTTCAGTACATAATGACACGCCCCTCGTCGTGGTCAATTAGCACACGGCCCCAAATATTATTTAAATGCACCATAGACTGCATGTAATCAGTGCTTTATATTGTTACCTGATGTCTACACAGACAAAATGTGACTTTGGTGGGGTTATAAAAGGTCAGGGTGTTCCCTGCCTTCCAAGCAGCAAGCACTGGGATAGGCTCCAAAACCTATACCTATGTAATTATCAAGCAAAACTGACCTAATTTACAGCCTTAATTAGTCTTACTTAATTAGTTTTATAATATTTTATTCAAATAAAGTGGAAATTCATCCAGACATTTACAGTTGTCTCTATGTTACTGACAGTATCATACTGTTGTGTTAAGCTTTAAACAATAACACACGTCTACAAATGATTTGACATGCATTATACACTGGATCAGGGTGTCCGATGTTTAGAACATAGTGTTGATCAATGCTGGTTAGCATTTGGCCATCCCACCAATGTTAGCCTATAGGGCCCCAACAGACTCTACAGAATCACCACTGTGTTCATTTATTCTTGTCTGGAAAAAGAGCAAACTGTGACCACGGTATGTATATGTATGATATATGGCTATGTGCAACCTGAAAATGAAATCGTCACCCTGATTAAGGCTAGCTAAGGCATAAGTTTATAAGGCATAAAATTCCCCTGTCTTTATCATCTTGCCAGCAGCCATCATAGCCAACAGAATTCCTAGTAAACTTCCTATTTATTGCATGATCCAAAAACATGCAGAGGCCTGTCATGGGGTTGGCTGATCCCTCCTGCCTTCTGTCCTGAGAGGCCTTATCCCTAGACTAACTACTCTTTCGGTGGAAACAGATCATGACTACACCCTGCATCTGTTCCTTGCAGTGCCGTGATGGTGAGAAGTCTTATATAGGAGCTTCTTATGTATGTTAACCGGCGTTGTGCTCATATGTGTGTCTGTTTATGTCTGTTTAGGGGAATAGTTCTCGACAGAGCATAATTTTCCAATATGTCATGGCCAAACATAACATATGGGCCACGTTCTGGATACCCAGAATTCCTAATCGTTAATCTCAGACTATCTCAGGTAAGGAAAAGCGTTAGACCTACGGGTTAACCTCCCAAACAGTCTGGGCATGTGAAAAGTCTGAGTAAACGTTTCCTGGAAGCTTGCTCAAGAAGAGAAGTCATCCGTTACTCCTCCTCCCCGTATCAGAGTTACAGACCAGATGCTTTCAGTTTTCAGCCAATCCCCCAAACGTGTGGATCACTCCGGGTGTTTAACTGTGTTCAGTACTGTTTAGGTCCGCCACAGAGAGACCTGCTTATAGCCGGTGCTGTTACAGCTTATGCGAAGGCTTGAAGTTTTCCAGACAGAGGAATCTTTTTGGAGCGTACTGTCTGTACAGAGGAGCTTTAACCAGGACTCCAGGATGGTTGACTGTTACTGCGGCGTTTGTTTAATAACGTGCTTCTCTCTCGTCTTCTTCGGGGTTGGTGCCTTATCAGAGAACATTCCAGGTAGGCTAAGACTTGATTTACCCGATTTAACTTGCGCCTAAACTGGTCATACCAGCGTTACGTCCGCAAAGCTGTTTTAGCTTTCCATGGAATTGGGTATGATGCATAGCTGGTTTTCCCACCCATATTCTGAAAATCCGCCTCCGGGCTCCTACGTCACTCTCAGAGACCTTCTGTCGGCAGGGGGCGGGGTTTATCCGGAAAACAGGTGGGGAAAAAAGCAGCGCGTGTTGGGGAAGCTCTTCTGTTTGGGGGCTTGACGTTGCTGACGTCAATGAGACGACGCTGTGTTTAACTGGGAAGCAGTCCGCCGTTTACAGCAGTCATTGTACTCACCGGGCTGTATTGTGTTTTTGTGGCTGTTTAACACGAGCCAATAAAGGGCATTTGTTTAAAGTGAGAATACTCCAGTGACAGAGATACACTTGCTGGTGATACTTCACAGTATGCTCTCCCGCCATGGAGGAGGACAGGGAGCTTGTTGATTTAGTTTGAGCAGAACTGTAGGTGCTTCTTTTCAGATGTCTGAAACGACCGACTCAGCTAATGTGTATGAAAAGCAGCATTATGGTAGATTCTGATGACCCACTGGGTTCATCCGTGTAAACGACGTTTTAACACAGATTGTATTCCCGAGCAGCAGGTTTATAACATGATCAGGCGAGATATGATCAGAAACCAGCGTGTAATTAGAGCTTCGCGGTTTGGGGGGGCTAATCCCATAGTAGGGGGGTCTGTGGGCAAAATCCCCGAGGAAACTTTAGAACTTTTGAGCAGCATTCATATATACAGAAAGTGGCTGTTCAGTCATACTGGTACACATTAGATCTGTCTCTCTGTCTCTCTTTTACAGCTGGTATTGAGTAGAGGGTTAGTATGACTTACACACCATATCCATCCACTTACAGCAGACATGTATCAAGCCAGGGTATTGAGGTTCAGCACTGTTATCTCCTCTCTATTAAATTAGACGCAGCTCCTAAATATACAGTATTATTCAAATACACAGATTGTAGATCAGTTATGTTCAACTAATAATGGACAGATGGGGAAGGTGAACTAAATAACAGTGCCCTAGTGACATCCATGAATACAACTATTACCCAAACAATCCCAAAGGGCTTCCCAAGAAACAAATTGTAGGTTTCGCCATTCCAAAACACTTTGTTTTAACTGTGTAACTTGTTAATATCAGGCCTGTTTAATAATAATAATAATAATAATAATAATAATAATAATAATAATAATAATAATAATTATAATGATAACAATTATTATTATTATTATTATTATTATTATTATTGATGCTGTTGCAACACTACTAAATTACATTTATATATTATACTAATACATTATATATTTTTCGCATATAAAAGATGAACTGCCTCAGCCAGCAGACCTGAATCTGTCATGGAGCCCTGACAATTTTTCAGTGGTTGCACAGTGGAGGAAGCCAGCCGGTTTGGAAGCAGGTTGTGAAGTGAACTATGAACTTGGCTTTTATTCAAAGGTGAGCCCTTAACATCTGCTTTTAAAATGAAGTCTACATTTTCACAGTAACCAGAGAGGCAGAAGTCAATGTGGGAGATGTTTGTGATTTGCTGAGCAAACCTTTTAAAATGTATTAGCACTGTGGTGAAGAACAAGCCTGCAGATGACTACTGTAGCTCCTGTTATAATAATAATGTATTGGAAAATCAAATTTTGACAAGGTTTCCCAAACTTAGCTGATCAGTTGATCTGGTCTACACAACGTGCCTTGTTTGGAGATATAAAGCAAAGGAAGTCTATGTCACCCAAGTGACAGACTCTTATCAGCAAATCTGGACACCAGTGTTTAAGTGTCTAATAGCTATATGTAAAGAAATGGGGAAATTGTGTACGTTATTGTAATTTTGCAGTTTTATTATTGTGTAATTATTTGAATTATTATTATATTATTAATTTTTGGTTGGGAGTTGAGAAACTAATCCTTTTGTTTTTTAGAAGAAAAGTCATCTAATGTAAATTATTTGGTGGGATGATGCTGCTTCTATCTGCAGAAATAACCAGCCATCACCTGAAAGCAAATGTTGTTGTGTGTTGTGTGCTCTGCCAGGACATTCTGTGGTCCATTGGCAGATACATCGGTCTTGTCTTGTTTTTGATCAATTCCTAAACCCAAACCTTATTCCAACTCTCCAAACAGAAATGTCCTACTATCGCAGCAAGTGAATGGCAAGTAAGTGAGCTGACTCACACATGGGACACTGACGAGAATGAGGTGTGTGTCAGCATAACTACAAACCCTGTAAAATGTGGGAACAAGAAACAGAGCAAGCCGTTATTTAAACACCTCTCTCGACCTCCAGGTGATTCATATGATAATCTACAATAAGAAGCCACTTCATGTTTGGTATACTTGCTCTTTAATGCAGTTCATAATATAGCATTTATTTGCTAATAAGATTTGGCCTAAAATTTCACACAATGTATTTGACAGCTTATAATTAGAAACTTGACCACAAGTGCACATTTGAATGTGAATATCATATACATGTATATTTTCTACCAAAATGAGAACTGCACTCTCCAATCTCAGGAACATTAAGTTACTTCTGTTAGCACTGACATGTCCTGTAGCTGAAAGATGCCTGTTTGCATATCACTGCTGTCAAAACAAAACCTTATAACCAGTTTTTGACATCGTTTGAAAATGCCTGTTTCCAGTGTGTGAAATCTCCTTGGTAAATGTTAGCCGGCTTCTACAGCTTTGGCCGGTTGTTGGCTCGCAAATTAATTGGATAAAGTCTGACTTCCACTAAAGACATTCCACTAACAGACTGGTGGAATTAACTTTGCAATTGTGGATCCTGCAGTGATAAACACCAGGGTCGTTCTAGAACTGATAGCATCTGATATGATAATGCACTGCTCGTCAAAAAAATAGTTATATAAACTATTCAGAAGGAAGATAATGTGGACCAGGAACAATAAATGACAATAAATTTAGACTGATATGAATAATATTTTTCAGTTTCAAGGACAGTCTTCGTGAAAGGTATTCCTGTTCACTGAATGTCTGCAGTCATGGCTGTTGGGTTAGTCACGTACAGCGAAATGGCATGCCCTTGCTTACGCCATATGTGTGGCCAAGCGAGAAACTTCTATCATTCGCATGTCTCACGAGTTTCGTTACTGACTTTATTACTGTACTGCTGGCATGTGACATTTAAGGTGGAATGGGAAATTTTGAATAAGAAGCCGGACAGGTCACCAGTATACTACTGGAAATTGAAAATTAGGAAAAGAAGTTGGCTTCTTCTCGTCAGACTTAATGCTGTGGCTTTACACTTATGGGTTTGTGCCCACTGTAGGAAAAATAACCCGTATCCACAACCTTTATTGGTGCAGCCAACACAACAATAGAGCAGTTACTGAGCTTAGGTTCCACTTAGTGCTAGTGGTGAAAAAAAATAGCACCCCACTGCGAAGCTTAGTTTTGAAATTGTGGACAGAGAAACTCCATAAGCAGGGTTGGGAAGAGTTATTGTAATGCGTCTGCCCAGGTTATGTGGCAAGATGAGCGAAATCTGAATGGCTTATTGGATCCCATGTTTTCTGATCTAGGCAGCTCACAGAAAATTGACTGGGTTGTCTTACTTCACAGCCTCTGGGATGCTAGATGCTAGAGATATCTAAATGTGTGAACACAAGCATCGAAAAAGGGAGTTTTCCTTAATATGTTCCTTTTACAAGTATGTATACGGTAAGCAGGTCTCCTGCTAAGTGACCATTTTTGGAGGTTTTGGTCTGACAGCAGCGATATGTTAGTGGACTGTATTGTACCAGTGCGAGTTCAGGTATATGTGTTATGTACAGAGTGAGCTCCACAAATCATTTATAACTGTAGCACTGAGAAAGACTGTACCAATAATTTTGACTGTTCAAGAGGCAAAATGATGTGCTACCTGGCATAGGTGTAGGTATACCTGATAAAGTGGCTTCTCAGTGTAAACATATTTAATCTGCTATTACCTTGTCTTTCACACTTAACGCACTAATTGCATTGAAGATTCACCTTCCCAAAAAAAACATAATTCCACCTCAGAACATACAAAGCTGTGTTGAACTCCGAACTCTTTTTTTCAGGTTTAGTGGAGGAACTTCCTTTGTTTTATTACTCTCATTGAAGATGAACTTGCACCTGGTAGTGTAGTCACAAATGCTTCTGATCTCCAGCTCTTCTACAGGTGAGAATTAAATGATGGGATACGATCATTCTAACACAGGACCGTTTCTCCTATGCTGGTGTCATTCCCCCCTTCCCCCAACTTCTTTTTTACCTTTCCTTTCTTTACATTTCTTCTTTGTTTACCCCACATATCTGAAATTTCGATTTTATTTCCACTTGAAGCCAACTTCATAATATCACGCGTTCTTTGGAGCGCCCCATTGTTTTTCTTCTTAGGCCTCGAAATGGAAAAAACCTAAAGCTGTGTGTCTCCTATATTAATAATGGACCCTTGAGGACAGGCTGCCCACCTATATGGTGAAAGAATTTGTGGGATGATGATTACTTTTTTCTTGTGACCGGAACTCACAAAGGTTTACACGAACAGAGCAACTTCATAAGAGACATAAAGAATTCAGGTTTGTACACTCTCTCTCCAACTTTTGTGGTTCGGTGTTTGGAACGAATACTAAACCTAGCCTCTCTCTCTCTCTCTCTCTTAGTGAGAATACCAGCTCCTAAGCTTCACATAACTGTGGTTTGACAGAGAAAAACTCTCATGTTCTGTGCAGATAGACCGACTTTTAAACCATCCTGTTGGCACTACACTACCAGTTTTACTACAAAAAAATTGCAATGATTTGAGATACTCTCTGTGCATCATGGGGTATATCATAATTTTGTTGGCTTACAAAAACTAATGTAGGCTTCATGAAATTTAATGAATGTCCCCTAAAACAATGTCTGTTTTTATTCAAAAACTGATGGTAGATTTCAGTTCTCTATGCACTGAGAAACTGAAAATAATGGGCTTTGTTTTGTGTTTGTTGCATAGAACGAGAACAATGTCCAACTGTAAGTGACAACTGGCTTAATTCTTAATATAATGAACACTGCCAATACAACATTTTCGAGTACAGGCCATATACAAACGCTGTGGAGAGGAGGGAGTGGAGTTGATGAACCTGTGTACTATGGTGTAGGTATCTACTTTTTGAACGTCACTACGTCATCAGTTATTGTTGAAAAATTGATTACGCTTATAATTACACTGATTTATTTAATGTTTCCAAGATCTTTTAAAACCAAGTCTTACTTTTAATTTATATCACATAACAAACACTGATTTTGATCATTATAATGTTTTGCCCTGTTCATGTTTTTCTGCAGGCAAGAATAGTGATCCAAGCTGTGGCGTTGAGGTGGCTATGATCAGTTCCCCCCCCCCCTTTAGTAGTGACCTGCTGTCTCATTGTGACTCTAGTGTTGTTTCAAAGGTGAAATTCAGTATTCATGATTTCTTAGGGGTGGATCGGGTTAATCAAATGCAATTTAGAAAGCTGGAATACAGTATTTATTTGGTGAGAATGTTTTTTTTACCATGTGGCATGACCGGATAGCAATGCTTAAAGGTTTATCTTTCTTCACAGACACAAGGATTATCTGTTTCCCAGATTCCAGAACCATCACTGTTATTCAAGGGATGTGCTGAAACGGTGAACAAAGAGAAGGTAATTTGCCCCGTACATTTTTTTATCACTGTTGTTTTTCTCTAACCATACAATGATGATTTTCAAGTCTCGTGATTATAGTACAAGGAAGAAAAATATAAGAATTCTATACAAGATATAGATTCCATTGTTTTCATTGTTTAAACAGTTTTGCAGACTTCCTCATACTACCACCGCTGCTTAGTGAAATGAACTTGGCTTTGAGTTGAGGTGATACCCTGCTATTGTAATCTCTATTGTAATGTCTTTTCCTGCATCATAGACCTTGATTGTTGGAACCTTTTACATACCTTATGAAGAAGTGGTAGAGAAGAAGATCAGCCTGGAGCCCGAGGTGTACAGTCCTCGCATCTTGATTCATAAAAAATCTTTATTCTACACTGTCAATACGAAGCATACTGTAGTTTCTACTATGCACATGTTCAGATTTCAGTCCTGGTGCGCATGGGCATAGCAGACAATAGACTCCTGTCTGGACTCCAATGGCTTTAAACTCACCTAATTCAGCCTCTTCAGCTAACTTGCAAGGCTTTAATAAATTCGAGCATTAAAAGAGGAAATGTGCTTATCACTGCACATCTGTGACCCTGGAAGGAACCGGAGGTCAGACACACCTGTCCTGTGCTTCCATCTGTGCAGCTTGATAAGTGTTTATCTGAATGTACTGAGTCAGTAGATAGAATGATGTGTTTTTTCCTTTTTTATTTTTTTTTCCTCTTTTTTTTTTTTGTCACTGGGGCTGACCTGTTAAAGGGTCTATATGCTGCAATTTTTCTTGTGGTTTGTTTTCCCTGAGATACTCTTACGATGTTTGTGTAGATTCATCTATCCAAAACAGTGATAGTGAATATTTTACAAAAGCATTCTGGTAAGTTGGGGTCAGTAGATAAAATACAATTTTAAAACTGAATCAGTGGTTATAAATTACACTAAGACTAATTAAAGCTCTCTTAAACGCGTGATGCAGTTGTGCTTGGATATAAAAGGCACAGCAAGCAAAAGCCTAGTCCTTATAAGGAATGATCATCAAGGCTCATTGCGTTGTCATAAATTCATCAGGCAAAAAATTTCAACAATTCAAAGATAACGTTCCTCAGTAAGGATTTTACGTATTTCGGTCTCTGTAGTGTGTCAATACCATTTTTGGAACATGTTTTAAGTCACTGGCATGGAAAAACAGTATCGCATATCTGTTTTCATATCAGCTTGTGGTGGACAGGAGGCCTGTCCAGGGGTATTTCCTTTCTTCGCACTTTTGAGCGCTGGATAGACTCCAGCACCCTGCCCCAACTTTGTTTGGGGGGGGGGTAACTGAGGCTGTATGTGCCTAGCATTGTGATTGTTGAACATTAACAGGCTGTTTTTTTTTATGACTTTTATGACTTGTAGAATAGGTAGGGGTTGTTATGTCTGTTGATTGGCTGCTTGTAATCGTGCCTCAAAAGTGGGTGTGAGACACCTTGAAACATCAACATGAATGTTGTGGGGCTACGCACTGCTTGTGTAGCTCACTGCACATATTAAATGTGGAGTAAATGTTAAATAATGTTTACGTCTAATGCTTAAGCCTTTTATTTGAAAAAAGAAAGTTGATGATGGGATAAGAATAAGGGGTGGTCTGTTTAATTTTTAACCATTGTGACACAGATTTACCAGATATGGTCATTAGACCTGAACCTATATACCTCAACATGTAGTGTGATTCTTTCATAAAGGCACAAATGCCAGCCCAGCATATGTGTACTGCTGCATGTTGACCTCTCAGTGGTGGTGAAAGAAAGTTCTTCTACCAGCTGTCTCTTCTTTGCACAATGAAGCTGCCAAACTATTGCATTTACACACACAGACACACACACACACACACACATACGCGCACAAATACGCACACGCACACACACACACACACACACACATATGCACACATACGCACACGTATGCACACACACAAACATACGCGCGCACACATACACGCACACACAAACACACGCACACGCACACACACATACACACACACACGCACGCACACACATATACACACACATACACACACACACGCACACATACGCAGACGTCGCACACACGCACACATATGCACACGCACACACAAACGCACACACAGACGCACACTTTTCAGCGCTTTCTATTTGTGAAAAAAAGGGAGCTTGTTTTTTGCTTGTCCCCTGAAATTACTTTGGGTAATAACTGTGGTCTCCTCTGCAACTAAAGTAGTTACGGAAAAACATTTGAATGTTTTTTGTTTGGGGTTTGTTTGTGTCCCTCCCTAGTAAAGAGACATCTGTACTGAGCTATTTTATGTTTAGATAGACCGTTTTTTGAATTTTACCAAAGAGTGAAGTTCAGTTAAAATAATACCTAACTGTTTTGTATCTATTGTTGTGTTTGTCTGATTAAAAAATAGCACGTATTTTAAATTATTTGATGTTTTTTATTGTGTGTGATTCTTATTAGCCTGCAGGCAGCAGAAGGATCTAATGCGTAAGTTTTTGGAGAACCCCTGCTGAAAGGATAAATATATGTACATCCTCATACAGCGAAGCGCCACTTCTGCACAGTGGTTTTAACTGTTTTTACATATTTTGGATTATCCACAATGTTAAA
>JAMWET010000181.1:0-10000 GCA_024036415.1 Prochilodus magdalenae
TGAATCGGCCACGGAAATCTCCCAGGTAGCCCTAAACTACCTGTAGGAATGCTATATGGCCAAGAAAGCACATGTGAGAACTCATGTGATCCCGCTAATCCCATCGTGACATCCGCGTCGTTTTGGCCTCGACGTCCCATATCATGTCAAAACCCACAGGCTGTAACGATTACTAGAGAACTGGGCCTAGTTTTCAACACTGAGGACGCAAAAAGTCGCTATACGAATTCTTTCGCACAACAGGCAAACTACCGTGATGTAACGCTCTCGTGTTGCAGTTGTTTACAGTCAAGCAGTGGGTCTCGTTCTGCTGAGGCCTCAACTACCAGCTGTCTCAACAGTGTGTTAGTTTCATGCATTCCCACCACACAACCATTCCAGGAGCGCACACAAATAAACGAGGACAGAAGGATCCACATTCTTTGACAGGCAACGTCTGCACCTCACTAAATAAAAGCCCAACACATGTTTTCTTCAAGTCATCGAACACAACCTAGGTGGAACAGAAAAATGTTGCAAGTGTTACTCGATTTCTCCACATCAAGAAGGCTCAGGAGATGCGCCTCAAGGAAACATAGGTGACGTAAAAGAAGCGCTCATGAGGGTGCATGACGACGGAAGCCCGAGTTCCCCTAGACGACCTACGAATCTCACACAATCAAGAAGGCTCGTATTCTCTAGTAGAGCGATATATTGCCCTATGTTGATTTTTTATTTGTGATGCTCGCTGGAGAGAGCGTTCTGATGTTGAATCGGAAAGCCCTTAGTCCTATCTCGTGTTGCTAATGGACTAACATTATGTCTCATCGTGGAGAGATACCTGGCGAGGATCTACTACTCGTCCTGATACACTACAATTATGCTATGCGAGACAGGGCTAGGCTACATTGTTGTGGGGGCCCAGAATAAAAAGACTATACGAAAGAGGTTGTAAGGAGAGCCACCGTACGGCGAACAACCCACATGAAGACATCCGACCCACTAGTGACCTAGCGTCAAGAAGACATAAACAGAGAGAAGTGCACTCTAACTAGGCCAGACCGGGTCCATGTACTTCTCTTTAGTACTAAATCATGACCTTTTTCGTAGGAAAATGGTACATGGTCCATCACTGCAGATTTCACGGTTAGACTGTATGCGAAAACACTACAGACGAAAGAATTGGTGTGCGAGCGGCTTTCCGAGGCCTGACTCAGGTTACTGCAGCTGAAATGTTGTCTTGGTGTGTACGTGAGTTCAGTTCATTAAAGTTATTAATACTGAAACTCTCGAAGGAGAGTCGCATAAAGGACAGAAAGAATATGAAAAGAGGATAGCGAGAATAAGAAAGAAATCTAGGAAACAACACTCTAGCCATAGAAGATTATAAAAATAGTGTGTTCTTCGTTTGACGTCAGAATTGGTTTACCCCGCCAGTCGGGTCGCGGTAGGAGAAGAAGTAGTGCTGTGTTGTTTACGTTCGGTTGTCTGGCTGAGGCGGTTTTGTACTATGGTCAGATTTACTCGTGTACGGGAAGCAGCCTAAACTGAAAATGATCCACGTTCGATGCAGCTTTTTAAAATTGAAGGAATACAACTACAGTAGCGATCTTGAGTGCTAGGGGCGGTAGAGATCGGGCAAAGAAGGAAGACAAAGGACAGGCCGCTACTGGTCCTTTTTGCACAGTCTGGTTTCTTTGTAAGTTGAAGTAGAACTTAAATTAACTATAGAATAAATAAAAAATAAAAAAGAAAAACGTGTGATTAAAGTGACTATGTGTTAAGACACAGAAAAATAAAGTAAAAAAAGACAGATAAACATTGAGAAATGTAAGAAAAGGATTGTACCTGTTAAAATAAAAAAAGGAAACAGCAGACTTTCATAAAAAGAGAAAAAAGTAAAGTGCTAATATACTTTAGATCGCAATAAAAGAGAATCTGGTAGCTTTTTTTTCTTGTCGAAGAGGTTTTCTTTGCTCCCTCTCTGAGAAACTAATTAAGATTTAATTAATAAAAAATTATATGAAGAAAGAAGTCAAATATGATAAAAAGATTATATCAAGTACATGCACTTCATAACAATCATGAAAAAAGACAATATACATAAATTGTATGGTGTTGTCTTTTAAATGATAAGGTAGTCACAAGATAGTAATATAGGTCAGTGTAAGAAACACATAAAAATGTGCTGGTTAGCAATAGAGTTGGTAACAACTTATTAAGTTTATTGAAAAATGTCATAATACGTAGAGAGGTCATGGGGAAGAAAGTACAGCATAGAGAAGTAAGTAATCTACTTAAAGGGTACACTGTATGGTTGGTCTGTAAGGTGTTTTGGTGGAGATAAAAAAAGAAGTGTTGTTAAATGAAAAAGATAACCTTTTTTGTTACGTGATGGGTACAGACCATGCATGACTATTTAATTTGATTAGTTTGCAACACCACAAGACCAGACGAACAAGAAAATAATTGTATGGAGACGTGTACAAAAACTACACTTTGTGCACCGGAAGCACGTATTAAGCAAAAACATGAAGGTAGAGCACCAAATTGGAAGGGATGAGAGGGGTGAGAAGACTGGTCAGCGTGTGGGGTGAAACGCGAGTATGCAGCCACCGGGGCGGACGGCAGGGGACACAAGGGAGCGCGGCCGGCCTAATGGGTAGGGTAAAGTTTTGGTGTGAAAGAAATAGACAGCTGAAATAAAAAAGAAAGAAAAACAAGAGAAAGAAAAGGAAAAGAGAATAAAAAAAAAAAGAAAAAAAAAAAGAAGAAGAGGAAAGAAAAAAGAAGTTTAAGGAATGTTAAGGGTTGTGGTTAGCATGTTTTCGGGGGAGGATGAGGATCATATATAGAAAGGAAAGTAGGGAGCCGTCCGCGCTATTAATGTGATTTATAGAGAAACCTTCTATTTTTTGGTGTTGGAGCCGTCCGGCCTTAGTCGTTAGTTGGTTTGTTGTGTTACTTTTGGTTCTGAATATATTTGTTAATTATTTTTTGTCTTGTTTTTTTTTTTCTCTTGTTTTTTTGTTGTGTTGTTGTTGGGTGGGTTGTGGTGTTTGTTAATAAAGTTATGTGGTTTTTGTTGTTTTTTTGTTTTGGTGGTTGTGTGTGTGTGTTTTGTTGTGTTGGGTGGTGGGTTGTGTGCCTGATGGTGTTGATTTGGTTTTCTTTGTTTGGTGTTGTGTGGTATACGAGGGATGTGCTAAAACGAAGTACAAAAAGGGGAGAAGGGGAGAATGGTGTAATTCACTCTTGCTACGCGGAGTCATTGGCGATTAGGAACAATCCAACTGGGGTTTAATTCCTGTACGATCATGCTAGGACATATTTTAAAGTGTTCGCTGCGCCCAAGGGTATCGGGTCGAGACCCGGCAGCACGGCAGGGCCGGCACCGTAGCCGAGACACCACGGTCTCTAAAATCCCGATTTCCCTTCGGACCCCAAAGAAACGCCGTCGGGCTAGCTGGGACACACCAGGCTGGCGAGCCGTTTCTCATCGCCCCGCCTCGCCAGCCCTGTCTCTGCGCCCCTTGCTACCCCTGTGGTCTCTCGCGATGTTCTAGTCCCCATGTTCGCCTGCACGTCCCTCCTCTTTTTTCTCGCCCCTCGCACTTCTTCCCTCTCCCTCCCCCTCCCCTTTCTCCCCGCCCCCCGTTTTTTCGTGCCACCCCCCCCTTTCTGGTCTGTCCTCGGTTTTCCCCCCTCCGCACGTCGTCAGTCTCCCCTTATGCCCGCCGCGCTTCCCCTGTCCTTCCCTTCGGGCCGTGTCGGTTTTTTCGTTCCTTGTCACTGTGGTTCCCGTGCCTCCGCCCGCCCCCCCTTCCCCCTCCCCCTCTGCACCTCCCCCCCCTGTCCTGTCCCCCTCCCTCTTGTGTCCCATGTCTCGTCCCGCTGAATGGGCGTGCCGCCGGCGCCCCCCGGCCCGCCGCGGCCCGGCCGGACGCCCCGCGGGGGGGCTCCGGATGCTTCGTGGGAGTAAGCTAGGGCGAGGTCGACGCGTGGTGCACGGGGCGGCGTTAGCAGGACGATCCTGGAGTCGGGGAGAAGAGAGAGACACAGAGTACAGAGACAGAGACGAGAGAGGAGAGAGACAGAGACAGAGAGAGTGGACAGGGACAAAAGAGATACGAGAGAAGAGAGAGACAGAGACAGAGAGATGAGATCAGAGAGACAGTCCGAGTCTAGAGAGATGCTGAGAGAGAGACAGAGAGAGCGAGCAAGAGAGATGACAGAAGAGAGAGACGATGAGACTGTATGAGAGAGAGAGAGAGAGGAGGGTTTGTTCGTGGGGAGATCAGTACGTGACGAGGACAGAGAGGAAACTGAGGTTAGTGCAACGATGAGACGACGGAGAGAGTAGTGACGCGGGTAACTGCTGGCGTAGAGAGAGAGATGCCATCGCGTGATGTTAAAGGATAGGAAGAGAGTGAGAGAGATACACAGTCAAGAGACAAAGACAGAGAGAGAAGGGAGACACAGTACAAGAGAGAGAAACAACACAGACTAGAGAGCGATGAGAGAGACTAGACAGAGAGAGAAAGACGAGTCACAGTCGATATTCAAAGGAGAAAGAACAGTAGAGAGACCCGACAGAGCAGGTACTCTCTAGACAGAGAGAGACAGACAAGTAAGAGTAGACAGAGAGAGACAAGAGAGAGACAGAGCAAGACGAGAGAGAGAGAGACAGACAGAGAGCAGAAGAGAGAGAGACAGAGAGAGATATAAGAGTAGAGTACAGACAAGAGAGAGCAGAGAGAGAGAGAGATGACAGCAGACACAGACGAGAGACAGAAGAGAAGACAGACACGACAGAGAGAGAGAGAGAGACGACGAGACGACAGCAAAACGAGAGAGAGAGAAGGACCAAGACAAGACAGCGAAGAGATAAGATGAGACAGATATAGAGAGAGAACGGGCGAGAGAAGAGAGAGCATACGAGAGACTGAGAGGAGAGAGAGAAAGGAGAGAGACGACAGTACAGAGAGAGATCGAGACAGAGAGAGAGAGAGAAGCTAATGGCGGAGAGATGAGAGAACGATCTGACGAGACGAGGAGCAGAGAGAGAGAGTAGGGGGGTCTAGGAGACGAAGAACAGAGAAGAGAGAGAAAAGAGGAGAGAAAGACGACGAGCGAGGGAGAGAGACAGACAGAGAGAGTAGCAGAGAGAGAGAAAGTAGGGAGAGACGTAGAAGACTAACACAGAGAGACAGACAGACGAAGGGACGGGAGACCGACAGGGAGGAGAAAGTACAGACCCAAACACAAAAAAACTGACAGAGAGGAGGGAGACAGATTTACAGAGGAGAAGACCAGAGACAGACAGTCACAGAGAGAGAGCAGAGAATGCAGAGACAGAGAGAGACAGAGAGAGGAGATACGAGAAAGACAAAGAGAGAACAAAGATAGACAGACACGAGCAGAGCCAGACAAGAGAGAAGAGACAAGAGAGACAGAACGAGAAGAAAAGAGAGAGACAGCCAGACGAGCAGGGGAGGAGAGGACCAAGATTACAAGAGAGAGAGAGAGAGAGACAGAGAGACGAGACAGACAGAGAAGAGCAGATGACAGACAGACAGAGAGAGAGAGAGACCAGAGAGAAGAGGGAGAGTGAGGATAGAGAAAGAAGATCGAGAAGAGAGTAGAAGAGTTCTAAGAAGACAGAGAAAGAGAGAGCACAGACAGTCACACGAGAGAGCGAGACAGAAGAGCGAGAGAGGAGAGGGAGCGAGACAGAGAGACAGCGAGAGAGAGAGAGCAGAGAAGACAGAGAGAGAGCAGAGAGTAGAGCGAGAAAAACCAGAGAGGAGAGAAGAACCAGGGAGAGAGGAAGAGAAGCAGAGGGAGAGAAGAGACAGCAGAGAGAAGAGAGAGAAAGAAGAGAGACAAGAGAGAGAAACACTGCGCAAGAGAGAGAGACAGCTCTAGAGAGAGAGAGAAGCACCGAGAGAGAGAGATGGAGACAGAGAACAGAAAGAGAGAATGAGTACCCAAGACGAGAGAGACACCGTCAGACAGAGAGAGAGAGACACAGAGAGATAGAGATGAGATTATCTATGGTCAGAAGATTGTAGGAGGGATGATGAGTATGAATGAGGATAGAGAAGAGAGAGAGAGAGAGAGAGAGGAGAGAGAGAGAGTAGAGAGAGAGAGACAGAGAAAGAGGTGGAGAGGGAGAGGAGAGAGGAGAACATGAGATACTTACTGCGAGGCATTTGTCCTTGGATGGTGACAGTGCGTCTGCCTATGTGTGGCGGTACTCGCTGCACCGGTGCCACTGCTGTGCGATATGCTTGCAGGAAGAGTCAATCCTCAGAGTTTTCTACATAATACAGTGCAGCAAGTGGCCACTTTATTAGAAACACCTGACTCCACTGTATGGGGCTCATAATTACAGAGTGAAGGCAATTTGTCACTTAGCAACCGCATCACTTCCTCCGGGGATGAGCTAATGAGCTAATTCCTGCTCAGCTCGGCACGTGTGGAGCTAGTTTCTGAAATCCGTGTTCCTGATGAGGCGGATGTTCTGGCAGGTGAACGGTACACCTGGACTCAGTGGAGCCTCTGAATACCGTCCCACTGACCCATACTGATCCACACATCCGCCATATCTCTCTCCTCTCCAGGTAAACTGGGCGGTCCTTATCCTGGGTAACGCTTCTGTTAGCACTGCCCTGACCAATCACAAGGCTGGCATCTCTGGCTCCGCCCCCACACGAGTCAGAAACTTAGAGAGCTAAAGCTAACCAAAGCTAACCAGTAGAGTCAGCAAGCTAGACCTCCTGTCTGCAGCTGCCTGTCACTCCATCATTCCTTTATCACCACCAACACTGTTCCTTCATCCCTTCATCCATCGCCAACACTGTTCCTTCATCCCTTCATCCATCGCCAACACTGTTCCTTCATCCCTTCATTCCTTTATCCAACACTGTTCCTTCATCCCTTCATTCCTTTATCCATCACCAATACTGTTCCTTCATCCCTTCATCCATCACCAACACTGTTCCTTCATCCCTTCATTCCTTTATCCAACACTGTTCCCTCTCATCCCTTCAATATCCTTCTATCCATCACCAGATGACTGTTCGCTTCAATCCTTCATCCATCACCAACAATCTGTCCCTTCCATGCCCTCTCAGTCCTTTTATCCACACACTTGGTCCTTCTCCCTTCATCCATCACCAACACTGTGTCTCCTGTCATTCCTTCATCTTCTAATGCCATCACCAAACTGGTTCGTCTGTGGCAGTCCCTTCATGATACCTTTATATCCATCACCAAACACTGTGTCACTTCATACCTTCATTCGTCTGTCACTTTACGATCTGTTCCTATCATCCCTTCCATTCCTTTACATCCCTCACCACACTTTCACTTCACGCTTCCATTCTCATCACCAACACTGTTCCTTCATCTCTTCAGCACATCAGCACTGGGCTGAATGCTATCAAGTGCTCACAGCAATGTTCCGATCTCTAGTGTAAAGACTTCCCAGAGGAGTAGATAGCCTGGTCACTTCAGCAACGGACGGACTGACATCGAGCGTCCCCTACTACACATCCCTCAGCGGAACACTGTGGAGAGGACACAGTCAACCACCTGCTAACGACTGCAGACACCCACCTTTCATGCAGTCGGGTCCAGTCCAGCCCTCCAGGCACTGCTGATTCCCGAGGTGATCGCACTCGTAGTGGCCAAAGTAGTCGTCCCGTGGGCGGCACTGCTTGTTGCACTTGCTGCTGTAGTAATGGCGGTCGCAGCGCACGCTCACGCTGTACTGGAAGCGGCGTTTCTGCGAGGTCATCTGAAGCTCGTCTCCGGGGTTCATCTCCCTGCGGTACACACTCCGCTCAATCAGCAAATCCTTCTCTGAGGAACACACACACACAGAACAGAGTCAGTCGGTCAGTGGTTAGACACAGAGCACCTGGTTACCAGAGCAGTGAGGCAGCTGTCTCGCCGCCTCGCTGCCTGCATCTCACCTCTCATAAGTCACTGCCTAGGAGGTACAGCGTGACACCCACCCGTGTCAGGGCTGGTGTTGTACCTTCCTAACCGGTATCAACCTCAGGCTGACATGATCGGCTGCCTCGCTGCCTCAGAATACCGTGTGAGTACCCAGACAGCTAACCGGTTCTGGTCCACCTCTGGCCCACATTCCCTATTTTATCTGGCTCACTCGCCAGCCGGGTTGACGGCACTTGGTAGCCAGAGGTGGGCTACACAGGCACCATGTTAAGGCCACACCCCTGCCGAACCTGGGCAACTCTTGAAAAAGCTTGTAGCTCTGAGTGGTCAGAAACAAAAAGTGGACCGCTGTGTTGCTGTCGTTTGGGACAGGTGATATCCTCATCTTTGTAAACATGTTAAAGATGCTTGTTTGTGGGCGATTCGGGGTGTCCACGGTCCCTTAAAAAGGTGAGTCACAGAGTCCGTGTCACAGAGCCACAGTAGTGCCTGCGTCTGTTACCCTCGCACGGTGCGGTCACTCGACTGTTGTTGCGCGAGGCGCTACGAGCCGCACCCACCTGCCCCCCACCCCCATCACTCCGTGGTGACTATTTGTTATCGGTTTATGGTGTAGAATTGCCAGCCGAGCTCTATCAGCTCGCCGTCCCACGTAACCAACAGATCCGTCGAGAGAACGCGCTTGCGATGTTCTCTCTTGCTTTTCTCTAAGTTGATTTATGGGCTTTCTCCTCTTTGAGAGCGGAAGTGGTTCCACTGTGTCCCGGCATACCAGCGAGCTCAAATAGATCAAGAGTCATACACTCAGGAGTCGCGTCAAAAAAAAAAAAAGGGGGGGGGCGTAACAGAGAGATAACTCTAGTAGTTATGTTCTAGGTAGATCTGCTCTCAGGATACACAGCGATCTGGAGGTCAGCGGTGTACTGTATACTACAGGCCAGTTGTCGGTAAGTCATGCGGCCATCTCAGCGCTCTTCTTTGCTGCCTTTAACTCAAACCAACTTCGCTCGTCTATCGTTCGTCTATGTCTCTCTTCCTCCTCCTAGCTTCTCTATTCTCATCAGTAAGTCTCTCTGCCTGCAGCTCGTCCTCTACTTTCTCATACCTCAGGCATAGCAGAGTCGTCAGTACACGCATAAATCAGGATGGCAGACACAATTATTACACATACATCAAAAAATACACGACATCTATATAGCAAAGGGAAAGGAGACGGAAAGCTAATGAGGGAAGCTGTCGAGGCCAAGGTAGCAACCAATGGCACAAGGCATTCAAATAATCATGTACACGACTATAATCAGCTCCGCTACATCTTTGCTCACACACTCTCTCCCCGCTCCATCATCTTGGCTCTGTCTATTAACCTCGAGCATGATGATTCAACTCGATTAACATTGGAAGTGTACGTTCAACACTCCTCAGTGTGTCTGGCGTGCTTTTGACATCGGCGCTGACGATCTTAGCTCTAAGATTCCTCATCTTGTCTTATCTTGCACATATAGCTCTCTCTCTCTGGACTCTGCGCTAACAAGCAAATTGCTTTCCGTGGGGGAGGACTGTCTCGTCAATCAGTCCTAGACTCTTGAGATCATTCAACGATGTCTGTTTCACTTCTTCTGCCCCTCTTTTACTCGCTTCACACAACTACTCATTCGTCTTGTCATGTTCTCGCGTGTCATACCCATCCCAAACTTGATAGTTCGTTCTTCTTTCTCACGCAGATTACTCTTCTTCCTCTATGTCTCTGCTTCCCATACAACTCTTCGTAAATCATTTACTCTCCGTTACTTAGTAATCCCCTTAACTCGCTCTAACGCCTCTCTCCTCTCTCATCAGGACTTCTCATTTAGTCAGACTCCTTGCATAGTCTTCTACAGACGCCATTCACGTTCCCATCTTTACGTATCCCCCATCCCTTTTTCCTAACGCCGATCCTCTCGTCTTTTCTCTTGTTCTCTCATCTCTCTCTTGTCGGTCTTGTCTGCTCGTTCTTCATCTGTACTTTTCTCTGTTTGGATCTCTCTTCTCTTCTCGTCTACTACATCTCTACTAC